>MPNW01000281.1:11641-22211 GCA_011800805.1 Hirudo medicinalis
GATGATGATGATGATGATGACGATGATGACGATGATGACGATGATGATGATGATGACGACGACGATGATGATGATGATGATGATGATGATGATGATGATGATGATGATGATGATGATGATGATGATGATGATGATGATGGTGATGATGACGACGACGACGACGATGATAGCAATAATTTTTATTACGTTAATAGTGTCGCTGTAGACGTCGACAATAATAATTGTGATCTTTCCACGCCCAAGCGACAAGTAATTGTCGCAATTGCTGCGTTATTATGCTGAGAGGAATTATTATGCCGCTAAGTCGATAATCTCTCTTGAAAATGTTTTTATTTTTAATGTCTTCTATTGAGATGAGATGACGCCGTCATGATTTCGAGTCCCTAATGTCATCCATCATCATCATCATCATCACAGCCGCTGTCGTCGTCATCATCATCATCATCATCATCACCATCGCCATCATTGCCATCATGATCATGATCATCATCATCGCCATCATGTTCATCATCATCATCGTCATCGTCATCGGCATCGTCATCGTCATCGTCACAAACATCATCACCATCATGATCATCATCATGACACTTAATCATCTCTTTCTACTCACCGTCATTCCATCGAGTTTCTTCTCCTCATCATCGGAGAACTGACCAATCACTGGCGAGTCCTTGGTTCTACCTGCATGTGGGTCATTAATGAGCATCATTTATTTGCAAATTCAATTTTTTTTTCATCGACGACGACGATGATGATGATTATGTTGACGACGACGTCTACGACGACGACGACGATGATGATGATTATGTTGACGACGACGTCTACGACGACGACGACGATGATGATGATGCTGACGACGACGACGATGACGACGACGACGACGACGACGATGACGATGATGACGACGACGACGACGACGATGGTATGTAATAATTATTTATAAAAATGCGAGCTGTAATTATAGATGCTGATTTGTTAATTAATATACTGATGTCATTATTGATCATCATCGGTTCTATAAATAATCCCAATCCTAATCCTCGTCATCATCATCATCGCCATCGTCATCATCATCGTCATCATCACCAATGCTTGGTGACTCGAAACTCAAAAGTAATTTGGTTTGTCAAGACTTAATAATTTAAGAATTAAGAAAAATCAAATTGATTTTTAATAATATAATAATATAATATAATATAATATAATATAATATAATAATTACAGTAATATTATAATCAATTTAAATCAATTTACAACGATTACTCACCGCTCTCGCCTTGTCTCGGCAAGAGGCCGAGCTGACCGGTCGAGCCCAGCATCGCAAGACCGGTCTCGGAGATGGGCACTCCGCCGCTGTGCCTCAGCATCTCCTCAAGGCCTTCGATGTACTCGATGGCGTTACGCAATATCTCCACCTTGGCCAGACGCTGGCTCGGATTTGGGCAAGTCCTTCTCTTGAGGGTCTCGAAGGCTTCGTTGACCCTCCGAAGACGCCTTCTCTCTCTCATGGTAGCCGCTTTTCTTCTATCCACGGCCATGGTCTTGCGCTTGCAAGCTTTGCAAGCCCACAGGAGGCACTTGCGATCGCCACTGCCGTCGGCGTTCCGACATCCCGGCTCGAAGACGTGGTGCGCACCGGTCTCTCCCTCCTCGGAGTTCTGCCGGTGAGCGGCTGCTCTTTCGCACTCCATGCCCGACGACTTTGGCTCACTGGAGAGCGTGTCGTCGTCGCCGCACTCGCTGTCGCTCATGTCGCTGTCTTCGATGGTGCTCGAGTCTCGGCGAGTGCTGTTTTGACGCCGAAAGCGGTGGGTCGGATAGTGGCCAGCTAGCTGATATTGGAGTTGTTGTGATTGAAAAGATTGATCTCCGAACTTAGCCACGTTGGTCGAACCATTGGACAGCAAGGTGCTGGACTGGACAGATTCCACAATCGGAAGATTATCAGGCATGGCGGCTTCGTGCATGTCCAAACTTTCGTTTTCTTTCTTGTTGTTGTTGTTGTTGTTGTTGTTGTTGTTGTTGTTGTTGTTGCTGTTGTTGTTGAGCTGAGAGGCCTTAGAAGTCTTGCCTTTACCTCTTGTTGGTTTGCCATCAACGGTCGTCGGGAGGGAATTTCCAGAGGAAGGGAAGGCCTGGAAAGAGTTGCTCGTGGACTTGGCTTGCCCAGCATTCGAGGTTGAAGTGCCAAAGTTGGTCTCGACGGGATCGAGGTAGGTCTTGTGGTTGAAGTTGTTATTCTTTGACGAAGAGTAGTTCTTGTAGTCGAGATTGATGTAGGTTTGTTGTTGTTGCTGTTGTTGTTGTTGATGATGCTGTTGTTGTTGCTGGTGTTGTAGCTGTTGCAGTTGTTGCTGTTGCTGAAGGTGGTGATGGTAGGAAGAGATGTAGGCTGCAGAATCTTTTGGGTCCCCTTCGAGACCGGTGCCGAACATGGGCTGGCCGTATAGGGGGTTGACGAACGCTGCCGTTTGGAAAAATTTTGGGTCGTCGTAGGCGGATCCCGGATAAACATTCCTGTATACGTCGCCCACCCCGGGGTTGAATCCACCAATGTTAAGGAAGGCATTTTCGTCGAACGTTGAGGCGGCTATGTTACCCAGAAGTCCAGGATTTGTTGACTGGTAAAAGAGGTGAGCCGTTGAGTCCAGACTGAGCGAGGTGGGCACGGGAGGAGAAGAAGAGCAGGCTGTCGAGGGCACGGTACCCGGTACCACCTGGCCGTGTTGGAATGCCTGCTGTTGAAATGAAATAATCGTTTGGTTGAAACAACATTATTTCGAAAGTACCACATCCCTCTCAATGGTTGAAATTTTCATCGGGCCGAGTTGGCCTAGTAACGTAACTATTTGCATCTTGATGAAATGCGATAAAAGATAAGATTTCGATGGGCGTAATGCAAGAGGTACCTGATTGGATGAGCTGGAATCATGGTTTAACCTTTCAGTACATGGAAAGAACCGCTTTTATGAAATCGAGATGGTAGTGCTGATAAAAATCCAACAAGACTTGTTGATGATGTGCTATTGAGTCATCGGCGCTGTAAAAGTGCTCAGCGTCAGGGCCGCCGAGAGGGGGTGCAGGGAGTGCCCAAGGACCCGGCAATTTTTTTGGGCTCGACCGGGTTTTAAAGCATTAAAATTGTACAATCACGACCATCTTTTTCTGCTTTCCATTAACAAATTGACACAACATAGGGACACGAAATTCCTGTCGGCGGCGCCGATCAGCGCTACATAAACACTTAAATATTGAATATTATCTATATTTTCATACTTATTTTGAAAATAGATGGCCGACTTGGAAAGAAAACTGAATAACCGGTGAAAGAAGAACAAGAGTTTAGCTGAACGTGATTTATTTTCGCTCTCACATCTTCTTCCATCTTCTCCTCCTCCTCCTCCTCCTCCTCTCCTCCACTCCCATCACCACCCAAAAAGCAAAAACTAGGTGGAATGACGACCTGGAAAGTCTTTCCATGCATCTCGACTGACACGACGATGGGCTTCCATTACGCGCTCGAACGCGAACAAAACTGTCGAGTCCAGGTTAGTGGATGGATGGATGGGTAGGTGGATGGATGGATTGATGGATGGATGGGTGGATGGGTGGATAGATGGATGGATGGATGGATGGATGGATGGATGGATGGACGGATGGATGGATGGTTGAATAGATGGATGAATGAATGTACGGATGTATGTATGTATGTATGTATGGATGGATGGAAGAACGAGTGGACAAAAGTCAGCCGAAAAAGTTCAAAGCACCAACACGAAATCATGATTTTCAGACTTCCTGCATTATTCCTGGCAGTTAAAAATGCCTCTTAAAACTCTTAACAACGACTGAATCTCAATTTGCGTGTTATAATTGGATAATATGTTCGAGTTTGAAATGAAAACATTGGAATTAAAGTAGATGAATGAATTATTCAAATATCAGCAGTTCATGAATATTAATGAAGTCCTCTCAGGCAATCGAAAGTAGGCCAACCAAATGCAGCTTTCAAGGCAATTTTTCAAGAAGGCTCAGAATGTTATGTTAATTATGCACTATTGATATGCAGATGATCGTAATATTATAAGTCATTATTATTATTATCAACATTACTATTACTGTTACTATAAATGAAATTTAAGAAAGAACAAATACGTCATGGGACAAGGAGATGTTGAAAAAAAATATAATAACAACAACAATATAATAATAATATAATAATAATAATAATAATAATAACAACAACAATATAATAATAATAATATAATAATAATAATAATAATAATAACAACAACAATAATAATAATAATATAATAATAATAATAATAATAATAACAATAAACAGTAACGATCTCATTTGGAGAAGATAAGGCAATCATGGGTGCTATCAGTTAACACGAACACAATAATGAGTGCAAATGACATCAACTGATAAGTTGGGCAAGTCGTTGATGCGACCTCACAAGGAACACAATCACAACAACACAACCACAACAACACAATAACAACAACACAATCACAACAACACAATCACAACAACACAATCACAACAACACAATAACAACAACACAACCACAACAACACAACCACAACAACACAATAACAACAACACAACCACAACAACACAACCATAACAACACAATCACAGGTTGTTTGTGATAAGTTTCTCATGTGATTGCAGTTTCTCAAGAATTCTGAGCAAAAAACACCAAAGACAAGAACATAGTCGATAAAATACAATTAATAATAATAACAACAATATCAATAACAATCATAATAATAACAATAATAATAACAATAATAATAATAATATTAATAATAATAATGATAATGATGAAGTTGAAAAGGCCTCAATTGTCATGAGCCGGCTAAAAGACACAATGTGAAGGTTTGGTTTTGGAAGCTTCCCATTGCTGATCAGAGGTACGCAGAGGAGACGTAGTAGAAATACTGCGTGTAATCCGCTTGTAAACCTAGTGTGAAGGCAACCTAATTACAGTCAAACGACGAAATTACATTAATTACATTAAATTACGATTACATTACGATTAAATTACATTGCCAATGACCATAGAATACGTTACATTACCTTACGTTAGATGCTGTCGTACTACGGGTAAAGGAAGCTGCATTCGGATGGAAGGAACAGGCAAAGAAGTTCTGGACTTTTGACAAGCAACCGAAGAAACAAGGCACAGCAATCACCGTCTGATTGTTACGAATGTCGGCAGCATCATCACATTCCAGGCAACAAACAATGGCAATGACATCAACTATTTGCCTAGGTTCAAACGTTACGTTACACGTGAGATTTCCGAATGTCCATGTAATGTAATAATGTAACGATGTAGTGGTACGGACAGCAGGCACGTCTTCAAACACTGGCACTGGTTACAGTTTCATACTTTCACATTTTCACGGCTTGCAATTATGATTACGATTGCAATAACGATGACCAATGTCATGTAAAGTGTCACATAAAGTAATGTCAATTGAAAATGGTCCCGTAAGTCAGGAAGGCAAGAATGGAGACCAAAAAAAGGACCAAAGATCAATTATTACTGGGTGAGTAATGCCAAACAACATCTTTTCATCATCAGAGACACTCAGGTAGACCAACAGGTATGAGGAACACACACACAAAGTGCCTAACAGCTGAGATGCAATCCCTTGTAAAATACGAATGCGACCAACAAGACATTCATTCTGACATTACATTGGATTACAGGAGATGTCCACGCCACAGTGTAATGTCTGTAATGACACGAACCACCAGTAAGCAAGTTTGTGGAGACGCAATCTGATTATTTTCAAATTTTACGGCCTGACGAACGATCCAATTAGGAAGAACAGAAGTTTCACGGTAGAGTGGTTACAGGTAAACGTCTTGATCGAGTGAAATGTGATTGAAATGTGATTGAAATGTAAATTGTAATCAACCGCTCGATTGATTCCCAATCAGTTCGTAGGAAGACATTTTTGAACGAAAGAAACGAATTTCAAGTGAATGTCTGGAACATAAAAAAAAAAAATGAATTGCAGTGAGGCACCGACGTAATGGGGAAAAAAAATAACATTAAGGAGAGTATATATCGATGGTGATAATAATAACAACAATATTTATAATAAATAATAATAATAATCATAATAATAATAATAAATGACAATAATAAAAAATAAAAATAATAATCGAAATAATCACAATCACTAATCACTGCAGTGAAAAGGTAAAGATTGTAATGCCACGAAAAACAAACCATTAATAATTATAATTACAATAACAGTGATATAATAATAATAATTATAATAATAATAATAACAAAATATTACCACAATTAATAATATAATAATATTGTTAATAATAAATTCACAAAAACATTCAAATTACCAACAACGGCTCAGTATCAGAACTCGATGAACTCAATTTACAATTTCAGACGCAATGCGAATAAGAGCCACCTTATCAAGGGTTATCACTAAGTATTATCACTAACAATAATAATGATAATAATTACTATTATCATCATCGTAATTATTAAAACTACATTATTGTCACTAGCGCCATCATCATTACAATTGTTGTTGCTGTAGTAGAAGTCTTCTTGTTCAGTTTATCTACAACTGGGATCGGCCAGAACCAAAGTCCTGCCACAAGGAACGTCCAAAAATACGAGGAAAAATGCGCAAGCGACAATCTCTGAGAGCTCGGAGGAAAACAAAGTCAACAACAACAACAACAACAAAATGAGAATGTTAAAGCTTAAAATAATTAATAATAATAATAATAATAATAAACAAAAATAAAACCAACAGACGACACAACACGACTGGAATCGATGGATCAGAATGTTGAACAGTGGTCAGAAGGGAGAAGCGACCGAATGACGACTTTCAACAACAACAACGACGACAACAACGACGACGACGACAACGACGACGACGACAACCACCGAAGACCAACGAATCACAATTTCAGGAAAGAATATTTTACAATCGAGAAAATAAAAATATTTAACAAAATAATTTCTTCTTCTTTACTGCTGCTGCTGCTGCTGCTGCTTTGGTGGTCAAACCCTCCACGAAGATGAAGCCAACCCTGAACTGGTGAACTGAAAGGTATCAATGGAGGTTTAAACGTGTGCTCTCAATGTTCACTCCAACAACAACAACAATTATAAAAACAACAACACTGATAATAATAATAATAATAATAATAATAATAACAATAATAATAATGATAATAATAATAATAATAATAATAATAATGATAATGATAATAATAATAATAATAATAATAATAATAATAACAATAATAATAATAATAATAATAATAATAATAATAATAATAATGATAATGATGATAATGATAATGATAATAATAATAATAATAATAATAATAATAATAATGATAATGATAATGATAATAATAATAATAATAATAATAATAATAATAACAATAACAATAATAATNGGTGGATGGATGGATGGATGGATGGATGGATGGATGGATGGATGGATGGATGGATGGACGGACGGATGGATGGATGGGTGGGTGGATGGATCTGTCTATCGGATGGATGGATGGATGGATGGATGGATGGGTGGATGGATCAAAGGATAGATCTATCTATTGGATGGATGGATTCAAAGGTGGAGTACTTTATTGATAGATGCATAAAACAATCCTTTCCACCACTGGACCACCGGTCCGAGTTGAGGTCTCCAAATGGCATTTTATCGAAATGTTCATTTTGAAAACCCAACAAATTTTGTTTCAGGAACACCAAGGGTATCAGGTCTTCAGAAGATTTAAAACTTCCACAATTCTTTTCTAGTTCTTAGGCGAATAATTCACGTGTATTTGGATTGAATGGCCAAATATCTATTTGCTCAGTTAATAAAGAACCAAGTATTCGTGAATTTAATTAAGTAATTGTAAATTGTAAGCTACCTAGTTAGCTTGCTAAGTTAGTTGTTCCAGGGCATCATCATCGTCATCGTCATCATCATCATCAGCAGCAGCAGCAGCATCATCATCGTCATCGTCATCGTCGTCGTCGTCGTCATCATCATCATCATCACCATCATCGTCGTCGTCATCATCGTCGTAGTCATCATCGTCATCGTCATCATAACCATCATCATCATCATCATCATCATCTGATTTATACTTTCTGTGTAAGTCACAAGCACAAGGCAGCTGAGAAGCTCGTAAGAAATAAAATTACTTTTTTTTTTGCCAAAAAACGCTTGAAAAATCGACTCAATTTAAATCTGAACCTCGAACAAGTTGATTGAAACAATCTCGAAACTTCAAGTCGATCAATCAGCTCTTCTTTGCAAATTGAAATAAATAAATAAATATAATAATAATATTAATATTAATAATAATAATAATAATAACGATAATAATAATAAAAATAATAGTAATAATAATAATAACAGTAATACTAAAAATAATAATAATAATAAAAATTACAGTAATAATAATAATAAAAATAACAGTAATAATAATGATAATAATAATAATAACTATCACGAATTATTAACTGTTCCAATCCATACGGTCCACTAGTCCGTCCGGCTGTTCCTCAAAACCTGCCACCAACAAAACCGACTCTTCAGAGGACCGTGGGACTCGCAAACTGCCCAAAAATCCGACCCGTTTAGCATCGTTTGATGGGGGAGCGAATCGAGTAAAGATTGTTAGTTCTTATCAGTCCACACCTATTGGCATAAAGTTAAGCCGTAAATCACATTTTACAAGCCATAAAGTCAAATTGCATCGTCATCTCTCCATTATCTCCGGTTGCCCGTCCATCCAGCTTGGAAATGCTACCACGGCAGCCCCTTGTTATCTCTCTTTCGGTACGTTGTTTAGTGCCGGTGAGGAATTTACGACACGCCACCGGCATGCCTTCGTGGCACCGGCGTGCCACCGTGGTTCGTTACTAATTGCTCCGGGAACTCTTTTTAAACATCTTTTCCGGCACCCTTTCGAGTCTTTTGACGGTTTATTTTGACTGTAAATAGAGCAATAAATAAGATGTCTGAGATTCTGAATTTAATGCCTTCTCAAATGATGCGAGATCTCTCTGGGGAGACTTTACCAAGACTCTGCCACTGTAACTCTGACCTTAACCCTGACCTTAACCATAGCTCTAACCTTAACCTTGACCTTAACACCAACTCGGGATCATCTTCTAATCATTTCCTAAACCTGTATGGTACTTTACCTCTCTTCCTCAGCTTGTAATTAAAAGATTTTAAATAATTTTTTGGAAATCAAATGTCTAAATGATAATAATCACCTGCCATTCCAAACCATCAATTAACCACATCAGCAGATGCCAATGTCCGTACAGGTGCAGATGTAATGTCCAGTTAACCTCAGTTGGTACGCGATGATAACAAAACTTATCACTGACTTCAACAACTAGACTGATAACTATGTAAAGTCGTTAAACTAGGTAAAGTCGTTACAAGCTATTAAGTGATCTTTCACCATTACTCGTAAATGTCTCCTTTATCTATGGAAGGTGCCAATTCTCGGAGCAGTGTTCGAAACCTAGCTTGAGCTGACTAACATCGTCTTATCGTCAGGGCCGGCGGCAGAAATTTCGGGCCCCTACGTTATGTCAGTTCGGTAATGGAGAAGCGTAGAAATTGGTCATGATTGTTAGTATTTTAAAACTCAGGCGGACACCAAAACATTGCCGAGCCCCTGGCACTTGCCCTCATGCCCTCCTGCCCCCATACCTTTTCGGAGGCACGCTTGTTGTATGTCATCCAATATTTATTCACCTTAACCCTTGCCTTAACACTTTTTCTAGTTTTTTTTCGAAATAGGCGCTGAAGATGACAGAGCGCTACATAAATGTAGTTGCTATTTTAAACTCGTTCGTAGAACAATGTTTTGGTGTTGTTTTGGAATTAATTTTGATAAAAAATAAACGAAAAATTATTATAGAAATAAAGTAATAAATAATAATAATATTATTATAGAAATAAATTTAAAAATGGAATTTCTTTGACAATTTTTCTTATAATCCATCTCTCCTCTCTGAGTCCCCTTTTCCAAATTCTTCCATCCTCCACAAATTCTCTCTCACACACACACACTCTCTCTCTCTCTCTCTTAACTGACATCGTTACGGACTGGTTTGCTTCGGTATTACGCAACTGGAAGCTGCTGCAGCTGTTGTCGCTGTTGACGCTGTAAATCTGATTACGAAACCATTAATTATGCAGCCGTGACATTGCATGGATTTAAATGTTATTGACATTTTATTAACAGTGCGAATCAACGAACATGTAAGCTCAAGTTACTATCAATTTTTTTCCTTTCCAAAGTAGCGACGACCCTTTCAGCCACGATGGGAGAGGGCAAACCTTTGTCCCTGTCCACCATGCTTCAACATTGAAAAAAAAATCAAGGCGGGGGCAGCAGTGGCCCAGCGGGGGGTAACAAGCAGACGTCTCCGCTTCCAAAGTAATTCTAGTGATGTAAAACGTCCTTCGCTTTTCACTTCCTTCTGGAAGCTTCCTTGCTTGTCAAACTTGCTTGATG
>MPNW01000281.1:41090-98342 GCA_011800805.1 Hirudo medicinalis
CATCGTCATCATCATCATCATCATCATCATCATCATCATCATAATCATCATCATCATCACTATCATCACCATCATCATCATCATCATCATAATCATCATCATCATCATCATCATCATCATCATCATAATCATCATCATCATCATCATCATCATCATCGTCGTCGTCGTCGTCGTCATCATCATCATCATCATCATCATGTATTGGCTGTGTCCAATGAAAAATCTGTTGCGTTCATAAAAAAATCCTACTCAACCAATAATAATCCTTAGGACATCTTCATGAATTTTAAGTCGCACCCAAGGCCCCAAGGAGTCATAGATTATTGCCCCGAGTGCAATCAATTCACTTTTCTCAATTCTTTTAAAGCCCTTAAGTACTGCTCCCCTCCTCTGGGGGTCGAGCCCTATGACCCTCAGGGCGTCCGCAGTCGCAGTGGGATTTCTGGGTCGCATAGTACCTTATGCAAGTCGTCCGTGGTTCAAGGAGTGGACAGAGCATAATCAGACGGGATTAGGACTGATTAGTCTAGATGTTTGCAGAGGATTGTATAATTACATAAATCACATTAGGCGCTCAATCTCACGCTCAGAAGTGCCACTCCGCTCGTCGAGCAAGCAGACTCGCGAGTGCAAATGAATGCTATTTGCACTCTTATTCACTCCTCTGCTCAAATAACACTCGGATCCTTCTTTAAAGGATGAAACTACAGATTGAGTGAATGGAAGGGTAAACGAATAAGTGCACTCAAATCCCAACGGTGGATCCTAGGGTAGGGTACGAGGACACAAGGGTAGAAGGGCTTCTGGTGAACAGGGACTGGGTAGCCTACTGGAGAGAACAGGTAAGACGGAGGAGAGAGATAATCGAGGTGAGGTGAGGGCAAAAGTCTGAAGAAGGCATGACCTTCTTAAGTCGATCCAGCATGCATGGTTAGACACGCTCATTAACACAGCTGGACACTTGTTTAGTATTCGACTCATGTCGTAATCACACCGGTGGTAATCACGACGACGTCGATGATGACGATGACGATGATGATGATGATGACGATGATGATGATGATGATGACGATGACGATGACGATGACGATGACGATGACGATGATGATGACGATGATGATGACGATGATGACAATGATGATGACAATGATGATGACGATGATGATGACGATGATGACAATGATGATGACGATGACGTCCGTGGTTTTACTTATCATTACCTAACTACTTCTTTGAGTAATTGATAGTAACATGAACAACATCGTCATTGTCATTATTAATATATTTGATATAATTTTAAGATTATTATCAATAATATTGTTATTATTATTGTTTTATTATTATTATTATTATTAATCATTATTAATTACTATTATTATTATTACTATTATTATTATTATTATTATTATTATTATTAGTAGTAGTAGTAGTAGTAGTAGTAGTAGTAGTAGTAGTAGTAGTAGTNTAATAATAATAATAATAATAATAATAATAATAATAATAATAATAATAATAATAATAATAATAATAATAATAATAATAATAATAATAATAATAATAATTACAACAACAATGACAATCGACCTACAATGGCCGTCTCAGACGATTTAGTCGATAAATTGAAAAACTCTGGAATTATTCGAAGCATGTTTTTGTCAACATCTCCTCTCTAGTGCGAAACGTTAATAAATCAGACACTAACGACAGAACAGCACAGTCGACGGCTACCCTGACATCCAGACGAGCGGACAAGGAGACGGACAGGCAGAGGTACGGAGAGATGAGAAGGACGAGGAGAGGGGAGAATTTATGAGCCTTAGACTCTGAGGGCCAGCGACGCTAGCCGACTGTTAGCTGCCAGCGCCAAGACAAATTGGTAGCGCATAAAACTGACATAAAGGGCGAAAATACTGTCAATCCGAGCACAGCGTCGACATTAATGGGGGTCCATGAAAAGCGCCAACACGGTTAGGGGGGGCTATGATGGTGGCGGTAGTGACCTTGAGGATGATGATGGTAATGGCGGTGATGGCAATCACAATAGCAACAACATTTATAAAATGGATTATTACATATTAACAGTAATTATATTATATTTATTATTATTATTGTTATTATTATTATTATTATCATCATCATCATCATCACAAATGCCTACATTCACCCGTGTCATCTAACAAGTTGTTGGCATTGCAACTTACAATCTCAACAGAATATCTTATTTAATCAAGTCGTCTGCTACAATGACGCTCAACAGTTGACAATGATGCTCCAGCTGCAACGACGACTCCAGCTACAATGACGACTGCAGCTGTAGTCGCGAGGATAAATTATCAATGATTTGTTTTCAAATATACTCGCAAAAATTAAAACTAAGTCAGAATTAATTGGTTATCAAAAATCAACATCGAATTTCCCAGCGAGCAAGGAGTCGGCCTTCGTCTCGGCTATCCGCTCAGCCGGAGTAGCCTTTGCGGTGACGAGATCTTGTAGTCAGGGGAACCTGACCGGCTGCGCCTGCGACAGAAGCCAGAAGATGACCCGCTCGGATTGGGAGTGGGGCGGCTGCAGCGCCAACATCAACTACGGCATTAACTTCTGCAAGACGTTTCTTGACGCCAGGGAGCGCAAGATGGACAAATCGCAGTCCCTGATGAACCTCCACAACAACAGAGCTGGAAGGAAGGTTTGCGATAGTTTTGGATCGAACGTTGGCTAATTTATTAAATATTATGAATGACAATGGCGAAAAAGAGGCGACGCTATAATAATCCGTAAATGATCTTGAAGGATTCCTGGACCACTCTGATCAATTTAGTGAGCGAGATGTAAATTATGGTCTCAACCCGGTTCTGAAAATGTGAAATATGGTCAATTCCTCAATATTATTATTATTATTATTACAATTATATTAATAATTATAATATACAATTTCATTCACATTTATTATGCTACTCTATATGTACTGTGTTGGTTTTCAGTCCCTCAGAGAGAACATGAAGATGAACTGTAGGTGCAGCGGTGTATCAGGATCGTGCTCCCTCAAGACTTGCTGGACGTCCCTACCCCCCATCAAACAGGTTGTGAGTGCCCTTGTCTTGGGAGGGGAAGGGTTAAGGATGGGAGGGATGGCATGATTTGAAATCAAATTTAAAGATGGATTTAATTGATTTAATGAAAAGATAAAATGCAAAACAATTTACAATTAAGACTCTTAGAAATAGATTTTTCAATATCCATTTAGTGAACCTTTCACCAAATTTTCTAAAACTATCTCTTTCTCTACTTTGTCGTCCTGAAAAGATCGGAGACAGACTCATGCAGACGTATGAAAGGGCCAGACAAGTGGAACCGATCAGAGGCCAACGAAGTCTCAGCGCAGTCTTCCTCAAACTCAAGAGATCAGCCCCAAATACCCAAAAGAAGCCCCAGTGGAAAGAATTGGTCTACCTGACTGATTCACCGGACTACTGCAAAAGGAACAGAACCCTGGGCGTAATGGGGACCAAGGGCAGGACCTGTCGCCGGCAAGGCAGAGGGCCAGAGAGCTGTTCATACGTCTGCTGTGGACGAGGTTTCGATAGTCGGGTGGTGACCTTGCGTAAGCAGTGCGACTGCGTTTTTCATTGGTGCTGCTACGTGACCTGTAAAGAGTGCATGGAGGTCATAGAGGAAACCACCTGTCGATGACGAAGCGAAAGGTCATGCAGGGTTAAGGGCCACGACCCGACCTTCGTAAATATTATCAGGTAGATGTGTATTGGTTCTTCGCTTTAGCGAGCATGAAGCTCAATATTGGTTGCCTTTGATTGTCACTTTGTGCTAATGATCATTTTAACCACATTTCGCGCCAAACTAAAATCTCCAAACTTTTTATGTCGCTAGAAGGCAGAGATGCGATGAACTAAGAATAGATCTGATCCGATTTGATAGAAGAATCACCGAATCGAAAGAAATCTAATGATTAATGGTAAAATTCACCCGTTACAAAAAGATTTGTCATCCTTTTCATTCATTCAAGCAAGCTTTGTAGGTTTTTCTCGGGCCGTTTGCGGGTTGAATCACTGTGTTTTCTCAAGTGCTTAGAGTTCTCGTTTAAAAAATTTCCAATCATTTCCGAACGCCACGAACGTTACAAAAACACGATCATAATTCATTCATCTGATTCTCATTGGACAGTCTTCGACAGTGCCTTCGATCTCGACGATTTTTCTGTACTTCTTATCAGAATGCCCGCTGCTGCTCGCTCAGAAAATATTTGCTTTTAAAAAGTTCTCCACTCAAACACCGTGTCGTCTGCGTTATGATTAGGATAGAAGTAATATTTTTCGGATTTTTTATTCTTGAAATTTACATTAATGACTAATTATTAGTTGCTGGAAATTTTCGAACTTTTGTACCGAATAATATTTGTTGATTTTTAAGGTTTTTTTTTATTTGAAATACCTGTTAACTTGTTCGAGATACAATCTTTATTGATATTATACGATGTTTAACGCCTGTTCTGGATTTTTACGGATTTTAGCTTTTGTTAATCAATGTTATATAACCAATGATTTTTGAGTGGCAAGATTGCAAATCTATGAAACCTACCTACGTTTTGGCATTCCGTGATGATTTTCTTGGCTTTTCGCTAATGAATTGAGGTGTTTACATAACTTAAAATAATAATATGTCGGACCAAAATGTTTTGAATTAGTTTTTCATTCTTTTATACTGCGTCGTTTGTGCTTTTGCGTTTTTCTAAATATTTCGGTTTCTTGTTTAACTACTTTCGAGCGATTGACCATTATTCGACGAGTTTGTTCCAGCTAACTGCATTTCAATGCAATCTCGGCTTTATTTTGAAAGGTTAATAATTCAACAAAATAATTCAGAATGTCTGAAAATTGCCCTTCAAAAATCGTTTAACAATAACGTAAACACATCGACCAAATGTTCCTGCTCTCGGGATGTTGCCAAAATCTTAAAAGTCGAATTATATAAAATACTTACGTTTAAATTGTTAACTATCTAGTAAAATAATCTAAGTAAAATATAAAACAAAAACAAAAAAATTTTACTGGGATACAAAAAATGTTTCAACATTTCACTTTTCATTTAAGAGTCGATCTAACCTAAACATATTGGATTTGTTGTTATTTGTTGGTCGTCGGCTGGGGCTATTTTTGATATTTCTAAAGAAATTAGACTCAAAGAATACTGACAGTTGAATTTTATAAAAATGCGAAACGACGAATATGATGAAGATGAAAATGTCGAAGATAACAATTGGGAAGAGGCAGACGTTGGTTGAATTATTGTTTAAAAAGTTGCTTCAATACACAGTTCCACTACATAAATTACATTAAAATATTTTTAAGAAGCTAATAAAACAGAATTATGGGTTTGTGCAATACATTTGCAAACGCAGCGATTATTTTACAAAGATCCAATGAGACATGCTGCACTCTGTTTGGAAGTAAACTAAATGTTGTTAATCAAAAATGTTGTGATAAACATAGATTAAAGGCTTTTAATAGATTTTGCAAAACAGGATTATTAATTTTTATTTTAGTTACCTTAATTTGCCATTCACATAATTGCATTACATTATGTCATGCTCATGCATTCGTTGTTAAGAAGTAACTTTGGACGACAATTTATTCATCGTGACCATCTCGACTCCCTCAGTCCCCCGACAGTGCCGAACACTCGAGGAACAACAACGAGGAGGTGGTCAAGGAGTGCACGGAATTGTTCTCCCGGGTTGACTACATCATGGAACCGGATGCCTGTGCACAGATTGGAAGGTGATCATGATTATGCCAAGTTGAATTTTTGTTTTGTAAAAGTTTGTTATGATTACGAAAAAATAGAAATTCGTGATTTAAATTATAGAAATCATTATCATGTTAATAAGATCAGCAAATTGGCTAATTACTGAAACAAAAGTTCAAATCAATGCTTTTTCTACAAGGCATTGACCCCACTATTTGAGCATGACCTCTATTGAACTCGTTAACCCCAGATACCTGAGAGCCTACGGACCATTTGAAACAATGGCCAAGATGCTGATGGATAATTATGCAGGCATAGCTCAGGCTGTCAACTTGGTGGCAGAATTTCTCATCCTTGCTGGTATTTTCCTACTTATTATTCAAATGATCTGGTTCTTTAATCTAAAACATCGTCTGATAAACGATTGGCTGGCTAAATTTGTGATTGGTTGACATGTATTCTAACATTTCTCCAATCCGACACATGATTGGCCAGCTTTATTTCTGATTCCTTGATTGGCCACCAGGCATGGATGTCAAGGCAGTTCAGGAAATGGTGGAAAGCCACCTGCTCAACAAAATCCTCAGGCACTTTGACCCAAAGAAGGCGGACTCTATATTCACCAATAGCGGCGAAGTGGGTCGCATTGTTGTAGGTTGCTTTTGAAAAACGATATCTAACTGACCGTCGTCGCAGACGCCCTCCTGGCTGATCCAGATGATAGAATATCCAACATGGAGAAATCTGTTCTACAAACTTGCTGAAGCTTATCCTGATTGCCTCATGCTCAACTTCACCATTAAGGCAAGTATTATTATTATTGATTGTAGTTTATTATTATTATTATTATTATTATTGATCGTAGTTTCTTATTATTATTTATTATAATGAATTGTTATTTATATTAATGACATGACCATTTTTATAAATCTTGTTAGTTATTCGTCCTGTTCTAACCTCAAACAAACAATCCAAACCGTTAACTATTGGTCGCTTGTTTGACCAATCGCAGCTCATCTCGGATGCAGGCCACCAGGGCGAGATCACTTCCGTGTCCACTGCCTGCCATCAGCTGGAAGTATTCTCCAGGGTCCTGAAGACCTTCATCAGCAGCTTCTTGCAGGGCGGAGAAGAAGCGCTGGAAAAGACTCTTCCGGAATTTACGGTTGGATGATTTGAAGTGATGTAGCATGTCGACGACGTCATCGCTATCGTCGTCGCCTTTCAGAGAATGGTCTGCCATGGCGAGCACACTTACTTGTACAGTCAGCTGATCATGCACATCTTGGCCAAGGAGTCAAAGGGTGGTCCAAACATCAGACGTCTATTCCAAGAGGTCAACAAGTATGCACTCCAGAAGTAAGCTCATTAGTGGGGTTCTAATTGAACCATGTAATTGGTTGATATTGCTTTCTTTATTGAGCCAAACCATGAACTTATTATTATAATACTCATAACATAAACTTTATGACCCTTTAGGGGTCTGGATGTGACCCCAATAACCTTGGCCTTGAATGGGGCGTCGGCCTACCCCAGGGCTTGTCAGGCCCTTTCAGCCATGCTTTCCAGGAACGAACTCAACCCTGCCGACATCACTGTTGTTAGTGCCTTCTGATGAAAGTTATTATTATTAATTAGATCATTATCATAATCATCACAATCAGTGGATCACTGCTTTTATTGTTTTTTTTTAAATCCTGTCAACATCGTGACGATTATTCTCCTAGCTGTACGAAATGTATTCGTTGTCTGATCCTCCCCCAGTCGAGCTTATAAGAAATCCACAGTTTCTGGGTTAGTGACGTGTTGAGGATGCAAGTTTAATTTTTCTGGATGTATTCAGGAATATTGTGGCTTTGGATTTTCTAAATCTAAATCTCCCTTGCAGGGCAATTATGATCATTATTATTATATTAATTATTATTAATATGATAATTAATTATTATATGATAATTGCAATTATTATCTAATATTATTGTTAATAATCGACGCTTCAATTAACCCTTCTTCACGAACAGATCTTTTCGTGGATTCGCTGTTTCTGCCCGGAAAACAGGTGAACCCTGAGCGTCGTTCCAAGTACGTCTACCTCATGGCCTACGCCGTTTCGGTCACTGAGGTTTGGAAGAAGGTGACGATGATGTCGACATTGCCGTACTTGTGAATTTTTAAATCGTAACCAGCAAGTGATTGCTCGGCTTACAACCCTTGACCAGATCTTTAATTTGTGCAGGGAGTCAGGAAAAGCATAAACAAGGACGAGCTGAAGTCGACCATGGCGAGCGTCGAGAAGGGCACGACCCTGTGCAGCGACAACAAGGGGTCGAACGAACTCCTTGCCGAGATGAGCACCATCTTCCAATGTGCAAAGTAGGGGGATCTTGGACCATTTGGACCGTTTCTACTTGGAGTAATAATTTTAAGACCAATGGCAGCCTGTCCACCCTTTGGAGGGTGGAGGAGGGTTTATTTGAATCATTTTGCACCATTGTTTAGTTTACAATCCATCCCTTTTTGATTCTGTGGATTCCAATAAATTAAGCAATTCACTTTTACTCACCCAGGGTTCCAGTGGTTTCCATGGGAATGATCAAGTGGGTTCACCATGTACTCACCCAACCCAACTACTTCCTACTGCACCACGACTACACCCCCCTACACTTCATCCTCCTGGACGAGGTTGGCCGTTAAAATAATTTGTTTTCTCAAAAGTTTTTATAAATTGTTGCATGTGATTACTTTATATTGTGCAATTTATAAATTATTTATAATGTTTGGAATTTATAATATTATTTATAATAATGGAATTAATGTCATCTTTGTGCTACTAATATTCAGTTTTAACTTGGTGATTGTAAAGTTTTATCAATAATAATAATAATAGTTCATTTTCTATGTGCACTCCATCTCGTTTGCTTCTTCAGATATCCTCCAACCACTCTCTGCTCCACAAGGAGATTTTTTCCGTCCTCACGAAGCTCTTCGAGTTCCATTTCTCCGACATCGATGACATGCATCGAGTGAGACCAATTTAATTGTCAACCTACGACAACATCCCACATCATCATCATTTTCATTTCCACATTCCAGCTGAACTTGAAAAAGATGATACTGGATAGGCTCGTCCACCTGCTGAGCTGTGGCTACGTCCTTCCGATCATAGCCTACCTTCACAACTGCTGGAAAGAATTGAGCGTCGACGTTTCACTCATCAGGCATTTTGTCACCGAGGCAAGTGGTTCACACATTCCGTGGCTTTTGAGTTGCTCCAGTTAAATGTAATAAGTGAATTATTGCCACAAACTGTCTTCATTACCAGGTACTCGACATGGTTGCTCCCCCTTACTCCCCAGAGTTCATGCAGGCATTCTACCCACTCATAGAGAGCAATGTTGTCACCGGTTCGCTGAAGTTGATTGACGAATCGGACCCCATATCGGAGTTCATCAGTAAGTCGTACAAATCGTTCATGGTTTTCATGAATGACTAAATTTAGTCGAATTCTAAATTGTCCAACCAAGCTAATAACGTGACTCTTTGTTGCTTCACAGAACATCACAAGGCAGCCTTCGGCACTTCCCAAGAGGCTTGAACTGCACAAACACCACAAATCCAAGCTGACCGTTTTGTTTTTGCGACCAATAAAATATTGCTTCCTCGATGTTTCTAAACATTTATTTACTTTGAAAATAAAAAAAAAACACTTGCCAGTAATCAATACAATACAAAACCAATAAAAGCAACAACTGACACAACATTGAAAAGTTGCCAACATAGCAAAAAGACTCTATTTCATGGAGTTCCTTTCATCCGATCACACCTTTGAGGGGTGAGGGTCTTACATGGGTCTCCCTCTGCCCCTGCCAAGACCTGCAGCAGGTCCACTTGGGCCATCGACTGTGGACCTAGGGTTCTTGACTGTTTCATCGACAGACAGGATCAGACAAGCCGCTTCTGAGGCAGCAGTCAAGGCATTGATCTTGACAAGGGAAGGCTCCCATACACAGGCCTCGAAGTTGTCAGTGATTCCTTCGCTAATGATGTCCACTCCAAACCATTTTCCACCTGAGAAAAATTATTTAACATTTAATCAACAATGTTACATTAATTGTATATTAACATCAGCAAAAAATACAAACACTACAGTAACCAATATAAAGCAATGACTTACCCTGGGCATGTTTTTGTCTGAGTTTGTTGAGAACATTGGTCGCATCAAAGCCAGCATTGTCGCAGAGCTGTCTGGGGATGACTTCCAAAGCTTTGGCCATGCAGTTGATGAGCAGCTGTTCCTTTCCTGGGACAGTCCTTGAGTAGTCCCTCAGGTACTTGCTCAGCTCCATCTCGATAGCACCACCACCTGTCAACAAGGAATGTAATGTCATGACTACTGAATAAAATCCAGCTACAGAGTATCAACCAGAATGCACAGAACGAATTAAATAAATTATTTATAAAATATGATTCCTCTCAGAAAATCCAGTGCAAAGACACTGACCGGCAACAACGGCATCATTCTTGATGGTTCTCCTGACAATCATGATGGCGTCATGGAGCGACCTTTCGGTTTCCTCGATGAACTGGTCTGCACCACCCCTCAGGATCAGGGTGCAGGTCTTGGCCTTGGTGCATCCGGTCAGCAGGTTGTATCTCTCACCCCCGATTTGTCTCTCTTCGAAAAGCTCACAGACACCAAGGACATCGTCCGTCAGAGAAGAAACGGTGGACTGGATCGATCCGCCGCACGCCTGCATGGTTCTCTTGAGATCCTCTTCGGTCACACGGCCGGCACAGAACATGTCCCTGAAGACGAAATTCAATCTTTGACTAATTGTCCAAGTTGGAAGTCAAGGTTATTTCCACGGTGTCCATTGTAATCATCATTAAATCCTTTGTGCAAGCAAAAGATTGAAGCATTGATAACCACAAATGCCGCCCTGGATTTGTAGCCATAAATCAATCACTCGTATAAGTCAATTCTCCAGAACCAAATTACTGTCTGAAAGTCATTGAGGCTGGAATGAAATTACCTGTCGGCAAAGTACTGGGTGGCGACGTCTCCGATCGGCAGCTTGGAGAGGACGACCTTTGCTCCGGAAGCGTGGAGCTTCTCGAGTTTGTCGTACAGGATGCTCCACTCGGCATCGACGACGGCTTGGTACTCCTGCAAGAGGCGGAAAGGAAAAGCGTGTGAACAAGTGTGTCTTTATTTACAAGCAGGGAAAGAACAACAAAGTCAGTTTAACATAAAAGAGAAGTAATCGAATTAATAATCATCATCAATTGTAAATAACATGTTCACAAAGATACACGGGAATTTGCGCATAGCGACCGACCTCGACCGAATCGACTCTGACTTCGGCATTATCCTTCTCTGCCTTCAGCTCGAGCTCAATGTTGAGAAGGGCAATCCTGGGGTTGACATAGCTCTTGGGCTGCATTTCAAAGCCAGCATAGCTGAAGGTTTTCTTGAAGGCAACGCCATCGATCAGCTGAGATTCCTGTCAAGTTTACATAGTGTTGTTGTTGTTAATTGAAGAAGATTATTAGTTCATATAATAATATAGACTGGAAAATGCTAATCGAGTATTGAGAAATGATGATCCAAAAATAATTTCAAGTCAATATTATGTCTGACCTCAAGTGCACCTCCACTGACTTTCTTGATTCCGATCATGTCGAGTGGGAGGAGCTCGTCGAGCATGCTGACGGCATTGACCACCATTTTGGCGAAGAACTCCTTCTGATGAGAGACCAGTTTTGAGCTCAGCGATGTGGAAGCACACTTCACCAATAGCTCATGCTTGTTCCTAGTGAGACGATAAAAAATACATTTTTGAGAAGATTTTAAAAACATTTGGAAAAGTAAACTTTTGGTTGCATCTATTTCTATCCTCACCCCTCCTTGTGGTCCCCGATGCGGACAGCAATCTCCTTGATCTTCTGACAGGCCAAATGGGTGGCCTTCCTGAAAGATCTGATGATAATTTGTGGGTGGACCCCCTCCTCAACGAACGACTTGCTCAGCTTCAAGAACTCCCCAGCCAATAGGACGACACTAGTTGTTCCATCTCCGACCTATAATTAATTGGTTGTCGTGTCGTCATCAAAAGACTTGCTGCGTCTAATTGCACTATTTGTCATGTTGATTAACATCTTTACAAGCTTAGGAATGCATAGCATGGTTTTGCATTCAGGTAACTCTTAAAAATTTTATCTGATATTCTAAAGGTCACTCATCGTAGCATCCTACTCACTTCGGCATCTTGTGACTTGGCAATCTCAACCAAGGTCTTAGCAGCGGGATGGACAACATCGAGGAGCTTCATGATGGTGGCTCCATCATTGGAAATGGTGGCTTTGCCTGGAATTAAGACAAGAAAAGATAGTGTCATGTCATCAATACTCGGTTCATTGAATAATTCTCTGATCACTAAATTCACAAATTCTTGATTCACTACAAAAAGCTAAGTCAAAAAAAAACGATAAGTGTAATAAGAGGACATTTACAATCAAAAACCAACCATGTCCATCAACGATCAGCTTGTCCATGCCTCTTGGACCGAGAGTTGTCCTGACGGCATCAACAATTGCCTGGCATGCATTGATGTTGCTGATTAGTTGGGGCTTGCCCTGGCTTGTGTCTGTGCCTTCTTTAAGGAGGATGATTGGAGCATTCTGAAGAACAAGTTAAGATCAATCTTCTAAACAACTTAAACTAATAATGATGACCAATTTTTAACTTAAAACAAAAAAGATAAACTTAATGTTTATGCTTTACACAGTTGCAATTTAGAACTCCTCTATAAAAAAAAAATGTACGACTTGATGCCTCGAACAATCAAACGTTCTAAAATAACATACATCAGGTGCCAAATAACACACGATGATATCAAAACTTAAAAAAAACACAATTATTCTTTAAAACTGAAAATCATTAAACGGAACAGGGATCGAACATTCTAGTGTCTGCAATATAATTTATCGCTCAGCGTGCAATTTTTCTAAATAATATCCTGATGCGCCGAATCTAACCATATTTAAAAATCAAGCGTCAATTGTGGCAAAGGTCAACGTTCAATAATCAAAATATGTGTAAATTATGTCCGTAAATGAAAAATCAGCCCACCATGATACCGGGTTAATCGTACTCACGATCGAAAACACTAGATTCTATAGGGTAACCGGCGAATTATTGTTTCCTTGGAGAATGAAAAGCTGAAATTTTTAGCAACTTCATTTGAATAGTAGAATTTTGTAAAAGATATTTTGTTTTTTATTTATTTTAATATTTTAATAAATTTTCAACAAATTTCATACTCATTTAAAACTCGAAAATATTGTTATGACGCTGCATGAATAAGATTGAGCTCCAGAATTGTTACAATTTCAAGGCTTTTATTATTTTTAATTTCTTTTTCTGAAGTTCGAAATATTTCATGGCATTTGCACTCCTGGCAAGCATTCCGTCAGATCTAAGGCATTTGCCGTAAAAATAGGCACTTTTCAACGTCTATTAAGGGGTCGTCCGTTAATCATGTCAGCAAGCTTAAGGTAATTTTTGACGCCCGGCCTCATAAAATATTAGAAAACTGATGAGGGCATCAATATTTTGACAAGTAGATTTTACCATTTACATTTAAACAAAAACAAAGTTTCAAAAAAAATCAATTAACTTAAATCTAAAAAACGTCCACTCAAATGAATATCAGTTTCCTTAATAACCTCAAACTCTTGTTCTTAACTCTTTCTGCCTCTCCGTATGAGAGGAACTTCATCTTCTGGCGTAACAGATTCAATCCTCCCCGAGAAGCCCCTTAGTGTGTCCCAAAGGGTGGTTTTTCTCCTCACCCTCACTGCCTTGAAGAATTGGAAGTCGTCACAAGCAGAGTCTTCTGAATCACTCCATGATTCAGCCGAAACTATTGAACATTGATTTTCTAAGTGGTCCCCTATACTTGGATCATTGTATGTGGTAACATTGGAACCGTCTGCATTATTTAAGTTGTCTTCCTTGAGGGTCTTCTGAGGTTTGCGATCAATGGAATCCTCGTTGTCGACGAGAATAACATCTACGGATTGTCCATGATCGTTGTTGGCGTTATTACTTAGGTTGTCATCGTAACCAATCCTAATATTCATTTCCCTAAGGTCACCGTAACTATCACCGGAATCGGTCGCGCTGGCAGCGACCGGTTTTAAGAAAAGTTTTCCAATCTCAGAGTCATCGTTGCTTTTCAGTGAAGAATTGTCCGAGGGCGATCTCTCCAAGAGCGAGGTCTTTCTGGAAACCAGACCCAACACTGCTGCCGTAGTTTCTGGATATCCTTCCAAAACTGAGGAGACCAGGTTGGAATCGATGGATGCCAATTCGTTGAACAACTGCATCATTTCTTCGGGAGTATAATTAGAAAAGTATTTCACGATGTTTATTTCGCTACAAGAATTCTTGCTTTTGTTATTTGACTTTATGGCTGATTTACCGATTGATTCTGGTGGAGTGGAAACGGTGGAATTGCTCTTACTTTTGGAGCTCTTCTTACCAAGCGATTTCAAACTTTTGATCTCAAAGCGCTGCGTTGATTTCAAACTTTTAGTCTCAGGTGATTTCAAACTTTTGATCTCGGGTGATTTCAAACTTTTGATATCAGGTGATTTCAAACTTTTGATCTCAGGTGATTTCAAACTTTTGATCTCTGTTGATTTCAAACTTTTAGTCTCGGTTGATTTCAAACTTTTGATCTCAGGTGATTTCAAACTTTTCTTACTGGGGGACGATTTCGATTCGGGACTCTTGCTGAGCTGATCTTTCGGACTATTTGGATCTTTCATTTCTGGTTGGTCGATCTTCAAATAAATAGACTTGCGTCCGACATGTCTGGAAGTTTCACTTTCTTCGTCGTGGTCACTTAACACAGCTTTGGAAGTCTTCGGACTTTTCAAAAAGAAATAACTACTTTGACTGGATACTCCTCTGCCAGTGCCTGGAATAAGGTAGGATTCTTTTGGTAATTCTTTTGGAAATGGTTTCGCTTTTGGGGATGTTTTATGCTCTGAGTGTTTAGTAGAACTAGATAAAGTGCTCGTTTTCACATTTTTTGAATTAGAGTTTGGGTTAGGTTTAGATTTAGGGGTAGGTTTAGGTGTGGGTTCAGGTTTAGGTATAGGTTTAGGTTCAGGTTCAGTTTTGTGGACGTCCGAAATATCTGGAACATCTGGAGTAGCCGCAGAACTCTCCGTATCTGCCTTAAGCTCTCCTACATCTGGCACATTTGAAAGGAATCTCTCGACCATATTTTCGCTCTCCAGTTTTTCCAGTTTACGACTCAGCCGGTTTTGGTTGTCTTTGGAATCGTTCTTGTTTTCTGTTTGAGTCCCGCTATCCATTAGCGCATCGATTACCTCACGATTATTCATTTTGTTAACCTCGAATTGTTCTTTTTCGTTCGCAATCCTGGCTCTGGAACGAGTCAAGATAACACCCTCAGGGAGCGAGTTGACTTCGTAGTAACGACGTTGAGATCCATCGATGTCGGAACATAGGGCACTTCTTTCAACCGGTGGCGAACCAGTAGAACGTAAAGAAAACCGGCGCTGCATTACTTGAGATCCAATTTCACGAGACGGTGCACTCCTCTCAGCCGGTGGCGAACCAACTGGACGATTTGAAAAACGGCGCTGCATTACTTGAGATCCATTTTCGGGACACGGGGCACTCCTCTCAGCCGGTGGCGAACCAACTGGACGATTTGAAAAACGGCGCTGCATTATTTGAGATCCATTTTCAGGCCATGGAGCACTTCTTTCAACCGGTGGCGAACTAACTAGACGGTCTGAAAAACCGCGCTGTAGTAAATGAGATCCATTTTCAGGACACGGTGCACTCCTCTCAGCCGATGGCGAACCAACTGGACGGTCTGAAAAACCGCGCTGTAGTAATTGAGATCCATTTTCAGGACACGGTGCGCACCACTCAACCGGTGGCGAACCGACTGGACGGTCTGAAAAACCGCGTTGTAGTAATTGAGATCCATTTTCAGTACACGGTGCACTCCTCTCAACCGGTGGCGAACCGACTGGACGGTCTGAAAAACCGCGTTGTAGTAATTGAGATCCATTTTCAGTACACGGTGCACTTCTCCCAACCGGCGGCGAACCGCTAAGACGATCGGAAAAACCAACCTCGCCTGGACAACTCAAAAAATGGGCGGGAGGTTTATCAAAAACCCTTCCAGGAATTGAAGAACTAGGCTCTGAACCAGACGGAGGCTGAGAGATGTAGCGCAACTTGACCTGATTTGGATCAAGGCACTGGGTGCTTCCCTGAACTTGAGACTGGATCTGTTGACAAGGATAGGGGGTACTTGCCATCACTGGACTCATGAATTGTGATGTCTTCCTAATAGTTTGACTAAGAAGGTTGCACTGGGGTCTTAGGATGATAGAAGACGAAAAGGATGCAGGGCATTTCATGCTTCTCGGCGGCGGATATGGAGTCGGATAACCTGTGGATCTCTGTGCTGGAAGCGTTTGAAAGTTATCGCACTTGGAATGCGACGTTTCACATTCTCTGGCATTGGGAGAACGTTGACTGGTGAGACGATCTTGAGATGGAGAAAGGTGTGGAACACTAATGTGGATGGTTTTTTGAACACCGTTATCAGTCCTCTCCACCACAGTGCAAGTGCATTCGTCAGCTTCACTAACGGCACTTTTCCCTTCGCTATACATGCCACGATCGCAAGGTTTTCTGGGTACACAAGGTTCGCACAACCCACTCTGTTTAAAAGCATTCTGAGACTTTATCAGTCCACAATAATCGCTTACCTTCGACTGGCTCTCATCGCGAAATGCACTCTCAGATTGAATATCGGGCCTGAACGGGAGAGATTCCTGCCCGACAAAGGTTACGCGTTTGTCTTTGGCATTTGAACTTGCGCTATATACTCCGGAATCGCATGGTTTTCTGGATATACCTTGTTCGACCAACCAACTCCGTCCAGAAGAAGTCTGAGACTTTTTCAGTCCACAATAATCGCACACCTTCGACTGGCTATCTTCGTGAAATGCACTCTCAGATTGAATATCGGGCCTGAACGGGAGAGATTCCTGCCCAACAAAGGTTACGCATTTGTCTTTGGCATTTGAACTTTCCTTAGGTTCTATTTTAACCAGTGTCGGCGAAGCTATCCCAGCACCGCTAATAGGAACGGCAAAGGATTCTGTGGGCAGACCTTGATGAAGGCAGGTGCAAGTAATGTTAAGGCTTATTGGTTCCTCCTTCAATTTCAGAGGAGTAACTTGTGTAATGGCCACTGGCTGTGGCGTAGTTCTCGAGCCACTTTCATCCTGTGAACATGGAAATTCAAACTGTACCTGATTGTTTTTGAGATTTTTGTCTGCAGGAAAAGAGTAACTCTTAACTTCTTTCGTGAGTGTTTTTTGTGTGGATTCAGCTATTTCTGTTTTAGATTCAACATCTTTTTTGATTTGCTTCTTCTTCTTTTTCTTTTCCATTACGTTTTTAGGAGTTGGAGGAAGATCGCCAACCTTGCTTGAAAGCTGAGGTGGAGAAGTTGGAGATGGGCACCTGTAACTGAAGACATCGTTTGGAATGATCACGTGTTCTTCTTTGGGTCTGCAAAATTTCAAACATCTGTTTTGTCTAAAAACGCTTCTAAACTTTATAGCTTTTGAAAACCAAGTTTAGTCATTGCAAGTAAATACAACTATTTTTAAGATAATTTAGACTTAGAGAGAACTGGACAATTAATTTATTTTTTGAAAATCAAATCAATTACCAAATGATTAGAAGATAAAATTGACAAAAGATCATTCATCTGATATTATCAAATCTCCTCCAACCGTTCACTGCTAAAGCAGGCTCTTTGTGAAACATACAAAACGAAGAGAAGGGAGTAAAGGATGGCCAGTGCCACTGCTATGACGATGCAAATTGATTTGACGAGGATGGAATTAATTTCTTCATCTGCATTGTAACGCAGTCATCAAGTTATTGTTTTCGTAAAATCATAAAATAAATAATATTAATAATAGACGTATATAATAATATGTATTAATTAATAATAATATAATTATGTGTAATAATAATAGACGTATAATAATTAATAATCAAAATTAAAAACATATGTCAGGATTACTTGCCTCTAAATGATCCTTTGAAAGAAGTTTTAATTTCTTTTTCGTACATGTCGCTGGAGGTGCACAGTTTTCCAACAAATCCAGGCCTGCAATTGCAAATGAAGGATCCTTTTTTCTGGTCCTGGAATGAGCACGGAACATTGAATTCTGTTATTTTGATGTTTTAAACGCCGTAGGACATGGTACAACAAGCTGCTACTCAAAATGGGTCTATGGAATTTGGTATCGGAATAGTTAGTCATAAAGGAGTGATTTATCGCACAGACATTGGTCTCCTTAAACCACTATAAATTAATGTTAACTTAAGTTATAGTCTCAACCGCTCGATCTTTTTTATCCCCATAATCCTTACCACACCAGCTCTACTCACCACAAAGCAGGTCCCGCCATTGGCACAAGGATTGTGATCACACCGAGCCATTTCCTCTGAGTTCAAACTGGCCGGTAAAGGCATAAGCATAGGTTCATGATGTAAATAAGACTTGTTGTAAGTCGGCAAAAGTGCTTGGACCGGTGGAATTTTGGCAGACATTTGGTCAGAGGACGGCTGAACTGGATAAACAGGGACTTGATCGATTGGACTTCTCGTCGGAGTTGCTGCGAGCACTTTTCTGATCGTTGATTTAGTTAACTTAGGCATCGGTTTCATTAAGTCTCCAGCAACAGGATGACTTGAGGTGCGTTCACGGACGATGTCCTTGTCGGCGACTTTGTTCAAAATGTCCATCACTTTGTTCACGGCTGTGATGATCGCGAGGTTTTCGTTGTTGACTTGGTCGGTCGTTCCAGATCCATGTACCGGTCGCGGAGGCATTCGTGGCTCTTTGAGGGAACCGAGTTTCGGAAGGCCGGAGTTTGTCCTTTGACAGCCAACGTCTCTCAGTTCAAAAGGACAGAGGCAATAGTAGCTGTCTCCACCTTGGGTTGGAATGCATTGGGCAGTGTCAATGCAAGGATTGCTGGAACAAGCATTAGAGGACTTAAGTTCCTTGCAGTCCTTTTCCAGATAGGAAGGGCAGCGGCAGGTAAACTTCTGATGGGTAGAGTTGTGGCCAGCCCTGGGTCATGTCAGGTTAGTTTAAACAGAATGAATTATTAAGATTACTGGTGGTAGTTTAGTTTTTAGTGCTACCCTCTCATCTCTTACTTGCAATATCTTCCTCCATAGAAACAAGGCTCCCTCCTGCACTTTGGCAAATTGAGAGACTTTTCGCAATTGATTCCCTCAGTGCCTGGCGGACAGATACAGATAGATTTTGTCAGCAGATCGACGCACGTTCCACCGTTTTGGCAGTGATTGATCAGGCACTGTGTGGATCTGTGCTGGCAATCATGACCATGAAAACCGAAGGGACATTGACATTCTGGATTCTTTTTCTTTCCTTGGAAAATTTTAGAAAATTACACACTTAATCTATATCTTTGCAGTGGCAGCCGTTTACAAATTATAAAGTAGCAGTTAATACAAATCACAAGCAGATGATGATGGTCTACTAAAACCTTACTTGCATTTCTGACTCCAAGCCAAGACTCTGGTCCGATAGAGACAGGCCTGTCAGCAATAACAACAACTAATCAACTTCAACTCAATTACAAATTACAGACTTACTTAAATCCTCTGTTAGTGTCCAAAAGGCAAATGCAGTTAAAGCTATTCCAGTTTGCTTTACATTGGTTGGACTTGCCCATGGTCCCAAAGCAGGACTTTCTTTGGCATGGATCAGTCATGAGGGAGCATCGAGGTCCTTGGATACCAACAAAGCACTGACAACTGGTCAGGATCTTTTTGGCCGAACAGCTAGACTTGTTGGCAGCTATGATTTTTGGTGATCTTTTATCTTGATTGTTAATTAGATCATCGAACAATCCAGTTCCTAATCGTTTCTCCATCTTTATATTTGTCTCCTGAAATTTCAGATCATCACCTGTATTGGATGAATACGGTTCTAAGAAATCTATGAACCACTCATCGGAGTTCGGAATCGAAGAGTTAGAAAGATTAGGGAGCGATGGAATAGAATGTTCTTCTGAATGTTTTACTAGGTTTACATCTGTTTGTAGGACTGGAGGCATTTCCTGGCCTTCTTTGAAATTGATCGTCTCCTGTTCCAAGTAATTTGAATTCAAATCCTCTTCCTGGATCGAGGCTTCAGTTTCTGGTAATGGAAAATCTTCAACAGTTAGCGTTTGAGTGTTTAAATCCTCAGTTGCAGGCGAACGTTTCGATGGAAAAGGAACGAAATAATAGTTGCATTTTCCATGCTTGCAGAAGTTCCCTAGAGTTTCAACATGACTTTTCGTTTGGAGGGTCACTTTAGGATAATGTTGCCTCAGGAGAGGAATAAACAGTTTTTCCTCCACCTCACCGATCATTCCATCACTTACAAGGTCAGAGTGGAAATTGGAATCAATACTCCAATAACCCAAGTTTGCTTCGAAAGTACCACTATGTGGATTCAATGTAATTTTGGTGCAGGGAACATCCTCTTTACCCTGTCTTTCACTCTCGCATATAATTATTCTACGATTGAGTTCGTCAGAAGGGTCGTAGTCGTCAGACTCAAATGTCTTTCTAGCGACGCAGTTGAGTGAAGCTCTAGTCGGTCTTTCAGTATTGCAGGAATCGCTTTGGAAGTCAATCTCTCTTAACAAGATTTCGCAGCTTGATCTTCCAGAGCATCGTTCTTTCAATCTCAGGGCAACTTTCACAACGCTGGGACAAAGATTGTGGTAGATTATGGACCTGTTGACCCTAAGAGACACCTCGATTACCTCATCATCGGGACAGTGGATTCGCTGAATTTGATTTTTGTGGATGAGTTGACAAGTGTAACGAATAAGTATGTGGTGAAGGTCCAAGCAGTGCTTGTGGATTCTTGTAATTATCGGCTTATCCACTTTGCACGTCGCCCTGTTCCTACATCTTTTCCTAAGAATCTGTTTCAGATAAGCCACGAAGTGACACTTATGTGAATGAATGCGATGGCCTAAGTTGTCTAGAGCATCTATGGATAAGCCTCTGACGGAACGCTGACCGTAACATTTGATCTTATAATCAGGGGAAGCATCGTAGCTTCTGTGACGACAAGAGACTTCTAATCTTATTCCATCGGCATCGCAATCGCGATGAATTGGAAAAGTGATATCTTGTTGATCGAAGTGGCAGAAATGGTTGTAATTGCAAGAGGACTGAATGGCATTCCGGATGACATGGAAGTGAGGACAATCCACGTCCTGAGATGTCACAACTTGGAATCCAAATTCATTTGCCAGCTCCACGCTTTCTATTTCCATCTCCAACTCTCCAAGACACCACAGACCGAGATATGGAGATTGGGTAGACGCTAGGGGTCGACCACTCCCCACACATTCATATCTCACCAATAATTGAGTAAGAGGACATAATTTCGTGACCTCCGACATCACGACACCGTGAACCGCGCAAATCGACCGGTTGGTGCAAAGTCTTTCCAGAGCTTCGTGGAAAATGCGAACAACTGGGCACTTATCGTAAAAGTCGTTTAAGTGCTCTTCGGCCAACACATCGTCAGCATTTTCGATGGATTTTATGCGTATTGCCAGTCGGCCTCTACACTCTAAAATTAAATTCTCGACCAGGCTTCTTTTATTTTTCTTCCTGTAAGCATTGGAATCCATGGCGGAACACGTGATATGAAAAGGAAATCGATAAAAGACATTACTGACCACAGTCTGACATTCTTCAGTGCTGGTTTCGATCATTCTATCGTCAAAGGAGCAGTGGTTCTTGCCCAAGCACGACTTCAAGTAATTCAAATTATTAACAATCTGAGGACAGAGTCTGATGTCCTCGTCTGTCGTGTTACTTTCTTTTAATATAATCTTGAAATCATCGCATGCCATTATCATATTTCCATTTCTACATAATAAAGATTTTGAGTACATGGACGGCGGGTGTACATAACCTGTATTATCTTCGAAAAGACAAATCATGCGCAAACTCCTTAATTTGCCATCGTCATCGCAAATGGACAATTCATTGTAACCGGTTGTTAGATCAAGCTGGCAGCTATTCTTGCCAGAGCACTTCTTCGATACTTCGACAAAAGTTTGATGGCCGAAGCATCTTGAATCAGTCTTTTTGCTCGCTTTTAAAAATACTTTAAAGAATTTTTTCGGTGGACAGGTATATTGGAATAGAACAAGTTCCTTAATCGTATGAGTTTTTGTTTCCGTGTCTCCTGAAAGGAAATATAGGTTTTAATGAGTTGTGTTAATGGTAATGAAACCGAGTTTGATTGTGATTTGATTTAGAGGCGCTACAAAATGGAGCTCCGAGACTATGCTCTCAATAGACAGAATTTCAGAAACTCTTCGATTATGGCAATTTAAAATAAAAAAAAATTTATTCTAAATATTTGGACATTTAAAAGTCCTCAACTCCAACCTGACATTGATCTGCACGTGTAGGTGAGGGTTGCATGACCGACTTCTGAACAACTTTCATTATTTGGATATCTCCATTCGGATTCTTTAATCCTACATTCTGGCTTTCCTGTACATCTATTCCGGACGATTTCTAATAAGTTTGATGCTTCGAAACATTTAGAAACATTGAAATTTTCTCCGCTAGGTGATTTATAAGTGATTTCAATAAGGTGAATAAATCCGTTCGATCCACATTTGATATCTGAAAATTCATACTGGACTGAACGTCTGGAAAAATCATCAGTAATTAAACTTACTCGTAGATTTATCTTCAAGAGTAAAAATTGGAAACATTATTATCAAAGCTGAAAGAAAAATATCCGCACTGATTATAATCAATTTGACAAATACGTTCAAAAGTCATCAATGTAAACTCTGCCACTAACCAAGTAGAACTTTAACTAATATCGAAAGAATCATCGCAAACAAAAGTTGAAGCTCGGATAAATAAACAAACGCGAAAACGCTCTTTAAATCTATGACACCGCTGTAAAAAAATATATTTTATTGAAGTTGCTTTTTTTTAATTTATAGCAACTATTAAAATGTACACCGTTATTATTAATTTTTAATGCTACTTAAAAACGATCTTTCATAGCAGACGACTAGCATACGATCATTATGCTAAGTATTGGTGAATACGATCTGATTTCTGCGCTCGATTATGTCAAGAAAGGCGCTGGGGTCGGTCTAAATAAAATATTTCATTTCAATAACATCTTCAATAAACATTACGTTTAGGAATTTTAAATTTATATGTAATCAGGTGGTTCTAGCAAAGAGCTCCAGAGATAGCAAGGAATACGTGCTCAAGATATTAAACAAACATCACAGTTTTAATGAGAAAGACATTTACGAAGCGATTCGGGAGGGGAGCTGTCCGTTTATCGCAAAATACCACGGGGCCTTTCAAACACGAGTTAATATTTTTCTCAGTATCACTTTATTAAATGCAAATCATCAAATAACTCAATTGTTTTAACATATTTGAAAAAGAATTTTCGTTGAATAGGGGCATTTATGTTTGGCCATCGAATACGTTCCAGGCAGGACCTTGAATGGAATTTTGAAAGATGTTGGTAGACTTACAAACCCCAGGTCGATGTTTTACACTGCCTGCATATTGTCAGCTCTAGAATTTCTCCATTCTAAGTGCATTGTGCATAGGTTGTACATTACTACATGCCATCAGTAGGCTTTGTCTCACATTGCAACCATTTTAGGGATATTAATCTAGACAACGTGATCCTTGCATCAGATGGTTATGTGAAGTTATTTGATTTTGGGTTTTCTTACCTAACGAAAAATATATCGATGGACTTGGTGCTGAATGATATCAGGGGGCTTGGGTTCTGCCTTTACTATATGTTAACTGGGAAAGTAAGTGTGTGATGTAAGCATCAACTCAGACGACGTTCATCCAGCACTTTCCGTAAACTTTAGACTTGCTTCAGCTTTGAAGATATGGAAGACCTTTCCGACCTGGATGAACTGGCCAAAGAATTCTTGAAACATGTAGTAATTTTTTAAAATATTGCAATGAGTCAATATTCAATTAGTACCGTTTCCGTAGATTTTTGAATTTAAAGGAGGAACTTGCACTGAGGATGAGTATACAACCTTAAAAGGACGGCGTTATTTTGAGGTTATTCAGCATTTTGATCACTTTCTTTATTATTGTATATAATTTGCCATTAAACGAGTCTGAAGTATCTACTTGTGGTACATTCTTCATCAACCTTTGACTTATGATGACTAAAATAACAGATAAAATGTAATGAAACCTAATCACGCCCATAATTTTCCTCCAGAGTATAGATTGGGAAGACCTCTCAAATAAAAAAATGTCTCCACCTGAGCCTTTCACTCTCAAGGTCGAGCATTTGGATTCGCCAAAAGAAATATGGGAGGAGGTTAACGATGCTGCAGAGGTGAGTATCGACCAGTTTGCCTCCCTGCCTTTGGTGGAATGCAGAATGGAGAAACGGCTGTTCGAGTTAGGTGTCTAAAATGCACTTCAACAACACAATGCAATGGCTAGACGATCAACATATCTGTGAAAGCATATCAAAGTGTATCAATCAAATGTTTACTGCGAAAAGCTTGACACGACCGCATTAAAATGAAATTGAATACGAAAGATTGAGATACGAATAAAGTAAACGAGTTCTCAAAATTCAAGACAAAATTTTTTAAATTCGTTTCTCATTAAAAATTCATATCAATAAACTCTTGCCAACCAATGCTTCAAGCAATGCTCATCCTCTCAAAAGTAGATTGAAACAGGTAAAAAAAAAAGATGGAAAATCACGTTAGGACCGAGTTGACAAAACTATTATCACTATTCTTATGCATTGTTGTACGTTGCAAATACAAGGGTCTGCGGAGAGTACATTCAAGATCACACATTATCTTACTCATCTTGATGGAAACAATAGTAAAAGCTATTACAGTACCACAGAATACAGAAAGGTGAAGGGAGTAATTGTGCAGTCTCGACAAAATCGTCCGGCAATACACGGCGGTCGCATTTACGAGGAAGTGACGCACCGAGAAACAAAATGAAAGCAAAAAGCAAACGTTCAGCACCAACTAAATTTAACAGTCGTTAAGGAAAGGAGATTTGAATGATAATGATAATGACAGCAGACAGTTATAAAGAGAAGATTCAATATGTTTTCTTTTCTTTCTTTCAATTTTTTTTTTTACAAATTTACACATTGACCGAGCAAATTTCCAACAACTTGTTAACTTGGGCTGATCGAAAACAATTGTGAATCTCATAAATTATAATGGCCTAATTTCATCGCCCTCTCAGGAGAAGAAATCTTTAAAGAAAGGGAAACGTACAGGGAATGTCAAGATCAACAAGAAAACATGCTAGGGATGTACCAATCAGTCACCAGACAATACAAATCTTCCCTAATACTCTCTTAAAGCATATCCTCTAGATACATTCACAGTTGAATACCTTTTGATTTCAGGTATTATTATCATCATCATTATTATTATTAATAATAATTATAATATTATTATTAATTTCCTTTATAAAATCTTGCTTCGAATCTGAAATGGCTCCAACATAATGCAGGTGAATCTCAGGATATATATAATAAATATTATGTCCAAATTATACAAAAAGCTAATTGGAAACAATCCAACCAATGGCGGGTACTCCCTCCAGAGGGTAATTGTTGGAATCTCAGGTGAAGAGACAAGTGGCTGGCAAAGTGGAATTTGGCATAAATTAGAGAAAGAGGATCGAACATTTTCACAAAGTTGAAAAGAGCGGGAGCTTCAATTTCAATTTTTCATACCGAAAGTTAACGTGTACGTCTCCTTTACAAATGGAACTTGGTGGAGATTACTAACGAGCAGAGAACGTCGACACGTACACAGTAAAGCGTTCGAATGGAAAAAAACTTAACACGTAAACACGAGTTTAAATGCCAACACGTGTGCAGAGTTCTATGAGTTATTGAGGACACAAATCCATTGGATTGAAAATTCTAAAATTAAGGAAATGCCTGTTGGGACACTCGACCGTATTCCTTAATGACTAAAGACGACGACGACGACAGCGACAACAGCAATAATAACAACGAAAGGATGTGACCTTACAGAAAATATATCTAACATTCTATAAAAAAAAAAAAACCACAAACTGTGATAAAGAATCACGCTCCACATGTTTCTCCTTCGAATCCCTTTAAACAAAGAAAATTGACAGAGTGGTATCGATGCAAAGCTCAAAGTTCGAAGAGAGGAGAGGGGCAGATGCATTCTTAGTTTTTTTTCTTTGTATAAATTTAATTTACAGCGGTTCTTTGCCGAACAAAAGTCATTCATTCTCCAAGGATTTCTGCGTCTTGAGGTTTCTGAAGCACGCATGACACACCCTGACGGGTTTCATCATTTTTAGGTGCTTGATCTCTGTCTCATAGTTGCTGCATCTATAGAAATTATAATCATCAATTGCATATTAGAAATTGATTCCGGTGATTTCAGGCTTGTTTAATGCGGGCACAGACATTCCCGCTTATTTCGTCGAGCGTTTTATAAGTCGTAAGAGGCTCCGTGATCACCTCTTCGGGCGATTTTTAAATAAACAAGAACACAGAAATACAAACGAACCTGGAACAAAAAAGTTGCCCACAATTCCTGCAGTGGTGCTTCCTCTCTGCAAAAGAGAATTTGATGCTGCATTCATGACAATAGTCACCTCCGTCGTCTTTCACCCAGTGGTCCGCCATGCCCTTTCCGGGCTGGTCGGCCACGCTCCAACTGTAAACATGACCTTTGGCATCACCGACATAGACTGTCCTGTGATCCCTATGAATTTAATGAAATCATATTTAACCCAAGATCTTCGTTAAGAAAGTCATTCGCACGACAAAAACTTACTTAGATACGGACAGGGCAGTTACTGCGGCCGGATCCTTGTTATCCTTCCTCTCGAATGCAGTGTGCATGGTCAACTTGCTCCTAAAGACCAGCTGTCTCTGCCACTTGAAGCCCTCTCTCAAACAACCCTGTCTCCTGAATGGAATGCCCCTGTTTCCAAAGGAACTCTGAAAGCATGGACATTTTAATGAAATCTAGGTCATTAAAGTCATATAAAATGAAAGCAATCAATAAGAATCAAATAAAATGAATAAAGAATCATTCCTCCCATAATATCTCGGGAATACAATTGCGCTTCCATAAAAATTAGAAACGAATTTAAGATCGTTCGGCTTCCAAAGGATGGCCGACGTCCGCACGAAAGCTTCCGTTCGAATACCTGTTTGGTGACGACGTTCCTGGACTGCTGTTGCAGCTGCTGGATCTCCTTGATCTCTTCCTCGGTGACCAAATAAAAATCTTTCGAATGAGAAGAAGAGGAGCTCATGGTTCGAGGTTTCGAACTGTCCAAAGAATCCAATCCGACGTCAGAGGAGTCGGAGGGCTGGGATTTCTCTCGACTGGAAGATTTTTCGTGTTCGTGGTTAAATTGTTTATAAATATAATAAAAAACAAGGAAAGCAATAGCAATGACATAAGCCTTAAGAGAAATAAACGCAAATGGCAAACATTACCAAGATTTTTGAAAGTACTTTTTTGAAGTATTTTTGAAGTACTTGCCTCACAAGTTAACTATTATTAATTAACTATTATCATTTATAATATTTAGTTACCCGTAATGTGTAGACGGAGGAGGAGTATAGGATCTTTCGTCGATAAACGTTTTGACCCTATCGCAGGTGGGGTCCCAGTCGGCCCTTGACGAGCTGCCCTCCTCTCCTTCTTCGTCGTCATCACCCCAGATATGTTTCTTCTCAGCTCTGCTTTCCAGCCATTCCTTGAGAATACTCCCCCTCCTACTTGGGGCATTCCCTTCCTCCAGAAAATTCTTCCCGGTCGGTTCATTTTCATTTCCTGTTTCTTTTGCAGGTCTGCTGTCGGGGAGACACAATTCCTCGTTCTTGACCTCTTCGACCTCTTTTTTCGACTCATCCAGCATTTCGATAAATTCCAAACTCCACATCCTGACGACGCCGTCGCTATTTCCGGTCAGTATGACGTTGTTGACGTCCCACTCTTTCATCTGAGACATGGTTACGCAGAGAATCTGCTGGTGTGGACCGGTGGCAGTGTTTATGTTGGCTATCTCCTCGCCGTTGACCGTCCACATGTGGAGATATGTTCCAGAACAGGTGGCCATGTCGCCCGTTAACTCGTTAATGTGAATGGCCGCCACCGGTGCTGCGTGACCTCTCAGCTGCCTCACAAAGCAAAGCTCGTTCAGGTCCCACATGATGCAGGTTTTGTCCCTCGAGCCAGTGACAATGATATTGTAGGCAGACGAAACTGCCAGGCAGGTCACGGCCTCTGCATGGCCAAACAAGGACTTTCTGAGCTCGAGAATGCCCCTTCCCGAACGAGCATTGGCATCCTTGCGAAGGTTCAGTTTCCAGACTTTGACAACCTGAAAGCCATAAATACGATATTGCAAATAGACCCAATTCAACCACAATGATTCCGTTGGGTCGTTCCATCTCACCGTGCTCGTTCCAGCCGTTATGAACGTCTTGTCGTTGGGACAAGCGGCGCACAAGATGTCACCGCAATCGACGTTCTCCATGGCGGCAATGGCCTGTTAAAGGAAAGGATCGTGAAATACAGTGGGGCGTCCGCGCAAAAGATTGCGACATTAGGAATAGTCTACGGCGACGAAAAACAAAGTTTAAAAAAGAAAACAGCCTCGATGATCTGCCCACCTTCTCTGAATCATAGTTTCCAATTCGAATGCTACTATCTGGAAATCCCCAGGCCAGGTACTTCCCATAACCAAAAGGAATGAGTGTCTTGTTCTGCTCCACAGCTAGCAAGGTTTTATCTCCTGACACCATCTGACCAACAGCTCCTTTAAGCTCTGAATATGGATGAAGGTAGAGAGCAATGTCTGAATGACTTAAGATAATGTAATCGAATCGGTAATCGGGATGCCGACCTTTGATGGGTTGCGAGCTCGGGGTCAGATTGTCCAGGTTATGAAAGAATATCCTATCCGAGGTGGAATAACTGAGCTGTAGCGTGAGAGGGAGAGATGGGAAATTCTTGAGCGACAGTCTCTTCTGGGGGTGTGGCCTTTTGAAAAGCTGGAAAATTAAGAATTAACATGATTTATTAATTATTAACGGAAATATTAATTATTAACGGAAATTCCTCTTATTAATGACTTAGTCCAGAGATAGAAACGATCGAGTGAAAAGGTGTACCTGCTTCGGGATCTGCCCGAAATTGTTGATGAAGCCGATGATGGCGTTCTTCTTGAGTGGGTCGTCGATGTCGTAGATGTTGACGTTGCCTTCGTAGAAGAGGTGATGGAAAACGTTGACGGCGTCCACGGCAGCAGGGCTTCGTTGTTTGTAGCCGAATATGAGGTCGATCCATTCGTGCAGGTGGGAGCTCACGTAGTCGCATTCTAAGGCCTGAGATTAAAATGATCGGCATTTTCAACTTTGATAGAAAATGAAACTTTCAAACGTTACACGTTTGTATGTCGGTGAATGTCATAATAAATAACAGGTTTAATTGATAGTAATCAATTGAGATATCCTTATAAATGTCATTGCAAAACTGGTAGACACGAGATGTAGAAATCTCTCCAACCTCTCTATGGCACCTGATGAACTCTCTCGGGTCACCTTTGGCCCACGGGGGCAAAACAACATCGCCCAATGACACCCCACTTTGTTTTATTCCTGCAATATTATAGTTTTTTTCGATTATTTCTATTTCTTTTTGGAATTAATGAAATACTAGTTGAAACTCTAAAATGTTAAAAATCACTTTTTAATTATTTGAAAACGGCAAGAACGATACTCCGACGAACCGAGATCAAAGTTGTTGGAGTTGACGAGGAACTCGGGCAGGTAGAAGAACTCGGGAATGAGCTCCTTGACGTCCGCCATGTTGTGCTTGGAGGCACTGAGCCATGCATCCTTTACGCTGTGGAACATCCTGTCGGCAAGATCAAAGTGCCCTCCCTAAAGGAAATAAACGAGTGGCATAGCGAATGCGATAGCAAGTAATTAATAATATATAATAATATCATCAACAATTTGGTTGATATATCTGTGGCTGTGTGATTTTTTGTGGCATGGGCTTACCTGAAGCCTGAGGAATGTCTGTGTAAAAGGTTCCATGCGAACGAGGTACGAAGCCACGATCATGGCAGACGAGTAGTGAGTCCCATAGTGATAAGGGGGAGTTTCACCTAGTTCATAAAAATTTATGCTTTTACCTTTATGAGATGCTCCATTTCAATGTGAATCCAGCCAACCTCATTTTACCAAACGAATCTTTTGACTAAAGAACAATGACAAAGTTAGAGAATGTTCACTTACCGTGAGGATCGTCCCAATCCGAATATCGCTTCTTGAACTGCTTCAGTCTGTCTGGTGTCTGAGCTCCCATCGGTGCAGACAGGTCTCTGAAGGTTGCAGGGCTTGAAAGGTCAAGATCCTAAAAAAATATAGAGGAAATAGAGGTGCAGGATAATAAAATAAAATTGGTTGTGCCAAAAAATAAATACATGCACATCAATACAATAATTAGGTACATTTTCATCTTGACTGAAGATTCTATGTTAAACTTTGTACGTCTGGCGACCGGCATCGTCGTCGTTCCCATTGCAATCTCACCTCCGAATCGAAGTCTGCGAGTATCCAAGGAAACACTGGGTACTGCATGAGGTCATTGTAGGACCTTCCAGCCAGGGTGTTGAGACACATGAGATATTCAAAGTTTGTTATCTCCCCTCTCTGCAAAAGATGAATTTGTCGACGCGTTTCATGAACAAAATGATGAGTCAGGCATTTGGGCGAATGTGAATGTCGATGTTCGAAAGAGTTGTGTTTGAAGTGTAGGAGATGTTCTGAACATAACAGACGAGACCGCATAAAACCAACCTCCCATCTCTGTGTGACTGATTTTTCTCCAATCAAGGTGCTTATTAAACCAGACCTGATCATTACAACAACAATTACAATAATTTTTAAGACTTTTTGCTAGAGAACCGACACGACCTTACGTCCAGTATTTTCAATAAGTAAAACTTAAATTAATTCAAGAAATAGCTGCCGTGTCGTACCCCTGCTCGACTTTGGCGCTCGACCTCTGACCCGACACGGATTCGTGAGCGCTGTCGGTCAGCGAAGTGCCCACGGCGATGAATCTGAGAAAATAAATCTCCGATAAAAATATTGGATATTCACTACAATAAAATAGAAAAATATGAAAAAATAAAGTGAGAAATTCAAATTCCAAAACACCTCGAATAGATTTTGTTCCTCATTTTCTTCGGAAAAGCGAGAAGGAAGTTCCTCCCGTCGGCAGAGAATATTTCGATGGCTATCGGTTGGAGCAGGTACCGCCTCTTGTGGACCTCCTTCATGTCGTTGAAAGCCATTTTGAAGCACCTGAAGGGGAGGATAAGAGACCGATAACTGACCGATAGTCATAATTTGCAATTATTTATTGCAATATTTTCCATGCATTACTGCAGCTAATGAGATATTGCAAGAGGTCGTACGACTGCCTACACTCACATTTTCTTCGGGACGACGTGTTTGGCGGTCTTGGGTATTATGGGCTCATGGGAACTGTAATGATAAGTGATGTGGATGATTTATATATGATGTAATGACAAGTTCAGGAAATCGTGAGAAACGGTTGAATAAATTATCCAAGAAATGACGTCAATGCTGTCATATTCAACGTCTCGACCGACATCATAGGGAAGACAAGATGGCTTACTCGGGAGGCAAACTGTCGATGTCGACGATGTCGGTGACATCCTTCGAGGTGAAGAGAGTGAAACCGTCGACAATGTAGAAGTGTTCCCTGACGAACAGCAAGAGTCCTTCGACCGTGTCCAATCCTTGAATACGAGCACACCTGAACATGTGGGTTATCTGCAGGTGGAGAGTGAAAAATGAATCTTGTAATTTTTGTTGTCATCAAAATTTTTATTCCACCATTAATGCCGTTCATAAAAATAATTTAAATTTAAACAAATCAAACCCACAGTTTCTCCTTCTTCCAGCAGTCTGAAGATGGCCTGTCCATCAGCCTGAGGATCGGACGTAGACAAGTGGGTGGAGCAAGCATCGAGGAGAGAGGAGTCGACGCAGGATGAAGAGGAAGGGGTGCCGTCCGTGTCGGCGTCCACGACGTCGTCTTCGGAGCTTCGCTGTTCTTAGGGAGGTCTTTGAGCAAACTCGAGGGAACTCTTATGTCGCCAACTGAAACATCGACAAATTTCTCAAATTTTACTACAGAAATGGTAAGTCAATCTGGCAGCTTTGCAAAAACTCCTCAGAGATTAAACACAGAGAATTCAGGAGTTTACTTTTTACATGAGGCTAAATCATCCACATCATCACCTCAAAGATTAGCCAAAAGTGGAGTTTGTAAATTGTCCAAAGATTGCAGAATGACTCACTCATGTCGACATCGCCGTCAAAATGGGTCATCTGCTCGCACAAGGGATCGGTGCTCGAATCGCTTCCAGTCACCCCTCTGCCTTCCGGACCTCGATCTTCCGTACCGGGGGGCAGGAGTTTCTTGGCATCGATGAGGCTGTAGGCCTTGTAGGACTCTGCATAAGGTCTGCTGTCGAGGCTGATTGCCATTTTATACTTCATCTCTCTCTGTTTGGGTGGAGGATTTAAAACGATGGCAGAATAAAAACGGAAACCAGTGTTCACAACAAAATAAAAATGAAATAAAAGTCATTAACTGTCCTCAGGTTACAAAGCACGAAATGCTTTCAATTCTAATTTTCCACTCGGAGCTATCATCTCGAGCTGCACTCAAATGCGAGCATGTAATCTCTGACGCTATGCAAATGGCACATTATAAATGAACTATTATTATTATTATCTAAGGGCAGGCGAAGTATTGCATCTTAAAACCAGTTGAAAGTCAACAGTTCACCTCGAGTCAAAACGAAAGTCTCACATTGGCTTCGACGTCCGACTTGAAAGGGTAGTGCTCGTAGAATGTCGTGTTCTTTATCATCTTCTTCCTCATCCTGCACGGACCTGCAATTCAGGTGACGATGACGTTCATTAGCGGCTCCATTATTTAGCTAATATTATTAAGCTAAAAATGGCTCAAACAAATTCTTTTACTTCTTTTAATAATAAATTATTATTATATTATTAATTAATATTTAATTATTTTAATAATAATAATAATTATTTTTTATGATAAGGGTGAAAGGTTTATATAGATCACCTTCAGTGGGATCAAGTATCCACTTGTCGAGGTCAGATCCAACCTGCGGACCCCACAGTCCTCTCTCCCTCATCAACTCCATCTCCACCTGCCGCCATTCCTCCTCCAGGTAATCCATCATGTGGTTGTGACTCTGGAAGATTTCAACGATGATGATGATGATGGTTGTAATGATAATGATGATGACATTTTTTCAGATGCAACCAACTTGTAAATACTGCTTCTGCCTCAGGTCCACGAGGTCTCTGATGATGGACAGGTGGCAGGATGTTCCATTCATCCACTCCTGAGATTTGAATGAATATTAAATTGGATAATGAATGAAAAGATCGATATCAACATCGATTAAGATAGCAAAATATCGATTCTGTCCTTCAAGAACTCAACCGTTTCAATTCAAAGGAGGACCTAAATTCAGCTTAGGGTTGTATTCCAACCTGTTGAGTGACGTAGACGGTCTTGATAATGATGTCCTTCTTTGTCTTCCTGGCAGCCAGCCTCAGCATCCCTTGCGACAGAACTTTCTGGAGTTTCTGATGTGAACGTTTCGAATTAGCTCGACAACAGCAAATCACAATAAGTTGAAAACAGCATCATCATCATCATCAACACCACCACCACCATGATCGTCATCATAACTCACGGCATGGAGCTGCGAGTGCATCCGGTCGGACTGGTTGTAGACGCACTTCCTTTCGTTCTCGTAGTAGGCGAGCCAGACTTTGGTGGCAGGATCCAGGATCTGAGATCTGCAGGAGTTAGTAAGGATTACAGATTAAGATTATCATAGAATTAACGGTCATGGTTGATGATCGTAGAAATAACTGTCACGGTGTCGATGGCAGTAATCGTTGCATGTACAAACTTGGTGTGAACGAGGTCAGGTACAGACAGCTTCTTGACATTGTTGGGGTCGCTCGAAGCCATCAACGTCACCTTGAAAATCTCCTCCATGATCTAGAAGCCAAAACAAAAATTTTGAAATATAATGAATACAGTTTCATTCCTCTTTTTAGTGCATTTCATAAAATCAAACGCACGACAAGGAACTAAGCTAAATCATCCTAAATGACCATCAAAAAACTCACAGGCTTCTTGCATAAGAACAGCTCCTCCCAGACTTTTTTGGCACAATCTGCCAAACTCCTGAGGCCGTCGGACATGTTGGCCGGGCAGTCGTTCTTGTCGACCTCTTTGGTCGACGTCGTTCCGCCCCCTTCCGGAGGTCCGACGTGCCATGTGGTCGTCCTCCAGCTGGGCGGACTACTGCGAGAGGGTCAATGGAGAAAGCGACTAATAAATCAGTCCATAGGTGAAGACAGCTGTGTAATGTTTCGCACAGCACGTGTATCGATTAGAGGACGTGTTATCAGCATTAGATTAGATTGTTATCAGCATTAGACGACAACGATATCGAATAATATTACAGTCGCAACGACGTCGACAAAGGAATTGCCGAAATTAAACTTAAAAAGAAAAACAATGAGAACGAATTTATAAGCAAAAAACCACTTTTAATCAATTCTTATCAGTCTTACAAAGAAATGTGACCTTTGCTAACCATTACCTTATGTTGTTGGGGCTGAGATCGCAAATTTGGAGCAGGCAGTAGCACAAGCATCCGACGAACTCCTGGTCGTAGTTGCTCGGCCCGAAGACGAGGATCCGATTGTTCAGCAACTTCTGGAGCGTGTCCGCGACCCCTTGGAGGTCGTTGTAGGAGGTCAAAGGTCGTGACAACTGGTAGAGGATGGTCCTGTTCAAGGACTTGTAGATGCTGTCGAGGCTCATTCCGGACGCTGCGACCGAGGAGAAGAAACGTTTAGAAAAAGTGAAAATACAAAAATTATAAATAAAGGGAGTCCAAGACATCGACCTGATGATGAAAAATTTGCAGATGGTGCTGAACGGTTCAATCGATTTCAAAACTAGCAATGCACTTAAAATAATTTCATAGTATCGGTTATTATGACGATCACAATCACAATCAGGATCAGAAATCACAAAACTAAACACGAGCAAATGCATCGATGCATTTCCAACCTTTTCGCTTGGCCTGTGAGATGAGCAGGTTGATGAACTCGAAGACCTCGTTGGGGTCCCTCATGAATGCCCCTAGGAGAAGAGGATCGTTATCATCACGAACAGCTACGGACACGACATTTAAACACGTCTGCTCACCTTGCCACAGCTTGTCGACAACCCTTCCAGCAAGATAGAAGACGTTGCAGCTGAGGTGTTGGTAATTGCCTCCCGAACCGCCGATGCTGGTGGAGGGCATACCCTGAGAGCCCAGGAGGATGTCCACGGCCAGCATGTGATCCATGACCACCGTCAGTACCTCGGTCTGGAACTGTCTCCTCTCGTGGCGCGTCGAATGCTCGGGTGACACCTGGAGAACGTTTTGAAATTGTTGATTTTCGAACTTGCTTTTTCATTTCATTCGCCAGGGTCCGTTACGTAGTTTGTGTCTAATTACGGATCAACGTTTTAAATTCGCTTAAATACGGTCGTCATTCTATTTCAGGTAAAATTATTTTATTTTAAATCATCATCACGACAACCACCATCATCATCATCATCATAATCACCACCACCTCACCACCATCATCATCATCATCATCACGACCACCATCAACATCATCATCATTATTGACAATACCTCGAGAACCATGTCGATGACAGGGAGCGATTTGCTGTGCACAGGGATGCTGAGACTGTCGAGGACGATTCTCCTGAGGAAGTCGATGACAAACTTCTTCGCCTGATGAGTGGTCAGTGATCCTGGAGTGGATGAACTTTAACCTGTTATGGTTTGCAATGCCACGAACAACAGGGTTCTTAATTAACTGATTTGTTGCACTGCTATAATTCAAACAATGTGTCCTCCATACTGGCTGTTGCCATATTTTGACCACCACCATCATCATCATAACCACCACCATCATCATCATCACCACTGCCACCATCATCACCACCACCCTCATCATCATCATCATCATTAATATTCAGAAGCACTGTCACATTCAATAATGTATGTTTACATTCCTTCTGCTAATCCATCGTAAACCTCGTCACCTGTTTTGCTGCTGCCTCCCATTGGTGGAAACAGTTGGTCGAAACTAGAGAAAGGCTGGAGAGGAAAAGCAAAATTAAAATCATCATCATCATCATCATCATCATCACAAACATGTTGAAATCATTGCCACATTCACCCTGAAGTCATCAGCAGGAGACGACACGTCCGAGTTTGGCTCCGAGGCGGTCAATCTCAGAGGGAACAGAGTGGACGAGAGGGCCCCGAGGAAATCGGCCGACATGCAGATCGGGGTGAAGTCGGGCTGGTGATGGTAGACGTACAAAAAAAACTGGATGACCACCACGGGGTAGTCCCTAACCCAGGTTTCTGTATCTTGTTCTAAATTCTTTCCGAAAGAAAATAAGCCAAGAATGATGCATGGATTACTCAATAATAAGGCATAAGAAAGATGATCTTTTGGAATCTTAAATAGATATAACCAGAAATAAGAAATCTAAATTTATATCATCCACTGCAAGGTGTCTAGCATAACAATCCCTTTAATGAATTGAATAAAGCAATTGAATCTTACCGAGCAATTGAAAGTGACTCTGACAAGCGAGAGAAGGATGATGGCAGCTTCCATGCAGAACTCCAGCTTGCAGTTGAGTTTGTTCGGGGGCTTGCAGTCCTCGATGCCGAAGATGTGCGCCCAGATGGTATCCAGGTTGAACTGGAAAGGATTGGTCGGGGTTATTGTATGCAATTATTTGGACCGTCGTCATCATCATAATTACGATATCATCATCGCAAGTTTCATCACCTTGACAAGATCAGGTATGTCTCCTACAGGCTGGTTGAGGAGGAGGACAACTAGCAGGAAATAAACCCTGGGTACAGAGGCATGTTGGCTTAGCAACCAGTTGAGGGCAACGAAGCCGGGCACATTGCAGAGGTCAGAGTTCACCTCCCTGACACCCGTCGAGTTGGAATTGCCCAATCCGGGGCGATTGCCGACACTTAATCCTGGAAAGAGGTCGACCATCCGTAGAAATTGACCCGTTAATCTTATCGATCATTCATTCTTTTGTATTGAACAAAAACAGAAATGCAAACACGAGATGCAATTACATTTGGAAACGTCCCGACCATCCGACCAACCTCCGAAAAGACTCAGCCTGTTCCCCACGATGACGCAGTGGGCGTCGGTCAGCCAGCCGCCTCCTCCGCAGCCCTCCCGGAACTTCTGCATGAGAGGGGGGTGGCGAAGCATCTTGAGAAGGATGGTGAGGGAGGTGACCACTGTTGATTGGTGGAGATGACCCTGCATGAACAGCAGCAGCCAGTCCATGCCCAGTGTCTTGTGCAGCTCATCACAGAACCTGGATTTATGTGATTGCGACAATGATGATGATGTCTGAATTATTTTATAACAAATGCAACAAGTATTTCCAAAATAAATGTTTAAAAGACCCACTGAATGTTGATGGCCTGTTGGTTCTGTTGTTGGTGTCGATTGGGGGTGGATATGGCGGAGGAGGATGGGGAGGACGAAGGACGGGTGAATGGCATGGAGGAGGAGACGAGACTCCCGACAATTCCCAGAAGCATGTTCCTCAGTCGGATGCTGAACACTGCCAGAGACCCGGTAGTGTCGAAGGGCTCGCCCCCATTGACCCTATGAGAGGGAGATTGGTCTGTGGGTGAGACCGAGGCCACATTGAATGACCTCTCGTCCACTGTGCTTGAAGGGATGAGACTAGCAAGGAACTGGCCCAATCTAGAAATGATAACACAGGCAAAGTAAAAGATATATATCTTTGAAAAGATATGTTTTTTATTATCAATCATTTTTTGCTTGTTATCATCCCTCCTCATTATCATCACCATCAATCATCATCAACATCTTCTGTTTCTGCATTGTTAAGCATCATGATAGTAAGATAAAACATGCTTACAAGACTCGAGCACACAATCACATGTGCACACAAACACCTACTTGAGGATGGAGTGAGAGTGATAGGGAGGTCCACTGAGGAGGACATGGAGGACTGCACAGATGGCATTGAGGGTGCTGGTGGAGATGGAAGAGTCGTTGGCAATGTTCAGCAATTTGCCCACAAGTCCGAGATCCAACATGAGGTTCTTGTTCCACTTTTGATCGCTGTCGAGTGTGTTAAGTAATAAGTTAAGTAATTGTCGCACATTTTAACGAGCACGTGAGGGATTTCGATGTCGATCTAAAATGAAATGGAAACTCGCTCGTCGATTAATAATTTACGACACGAGTTAAGGATTTAGTCATCAATGATCAACGATCGATTGTTCAAGTCAAACCTCGACTCCGTCAGAAGGTCATAGAAGTGCTCGTAGAGGGATTTCTGGAGGTCGTAAGGTGCTTCGTGCCAGATCTGATCGTATGATTAAGAATTTCAAGAATTCAATAAGCTAAATAATAATAATAATAATAATAACAACAACAACAACAATAATAATTCAGTGTGCAAGTTGGCTGAATGGGTTACGTTCCCGCATATGGCAGTAATGGCAACAGTCGCAATGTGTCGTGTTCAAAACCCAGCCTGCACTGCCACAAGCGCCCTCGGGAGGGAGCGCTATATAAAAGGTTAACAAAAGCTCTCTGACGCTAAGCATATGGTGCTATATAAATGAACTACATTTACAATAACAACAACAACAACAACATTAATAATAATAACAGTAGTAACCATAATAATAACAACAGTAGTAACAATAATAATAACAACAACAAAAATAACAACAACAACAACAGTAATAACAACAACAACAAAAAGTAAAACATTAATCCACTCAATTACAGTGACTCGATAACAACAGGGATAACCTTATCGACATCGCAACGTGGCACCCACCTCTAGGTCGGCCAGTAGGCTTTCGAAGGACACCCTGTTGGCGATGATGGAGTTCTCCCGACCGCTGTCCAGAGTTCCGACGAGCGAGAAGGTGAGATGGAGGATGTGACTGTTGAGCAGGAGTCTCTTCTTCTTGAATATCATCGCCAGGTGCTACGAGGTAAGAGTGAATGAATCAAATTAATATTATCATCACAATAACGATGAAATTATTTTCATCATTGTTATTATTATTATTAATATTATTGTTATTATTATTATTATTATTACTATTAATGCCATTATCACTATCATCATTATTATTGTCGTTGTGTTGTGTTGCACCCCAACCCCATTCTGCACCTGATAACCCTTGTTCATGTCCATTTCCTTGGCAGCATCCCTGCTGCTCCTAACGACGCAGACGAGTGCCTTCACGGCAGCATAGAGACCCTCGATGTTCGTGGCCATAGCCGTCAGACCGAGAAGGGATGGCGTGCCTGCCACACACATGATGACCTTGGCCACTGGTTTTGGGCAAAATGTCCTGACACCTTGTGAATTAAAAATAAAATAATTCAAAATAGTTGAACCTGAGCACAGCTTACTTTAATAAACAGCATTAACATTATCATGTGATGTAATCTCAGTTCCCATTACCACTATGTTAATTATTTGCAGACGACGGTTGCAATTGGCTAACCCCGACCCATTTAAACCGTCAACCGACCTAGATATCCTACAAGAATTGCCCCGAAGCTCCTGGCCGGCCCGGCCAGATGTCCCGAGGAGTTGTGCAGGATTCGAATTGGGGTGGCGTTCTCGTGAGGAGAAATGCCGAGCTGCTTGGCCACGTTCTTGGCGTCCGTTCGGTTGAAGATCTTGCGGATCTTCGCCACCGTCATGAGGGACATGGCATGAGCGTGGATGCCAAAAATTATCCTCTCCTCTGGAATGAGTGGTCCAGAGATGTCCGTCAGATGATCTGACGAGGCGTAGAACACAATTTGTAAATTCTAATAATGCAATCACCATGACAACTACAATGTGTTTGTATTGTATGACTGTGAGTTTCTCTCGAGTGTTCAAATATAATTTTGGCACATTAGTCACGATCAATAAAGTGGCATGCTAAATGATAACGAGACTCCGAAACCAATTAAGGGTGCAATGTCAAAAGCTCATCTGACCATAAATATTTGCAAAATAAGTGATTCATTGAAATGGAATAGACTCGCTCAAACTAACTCAGGATTACATCATGTAAATTTAAAAATCTAATGCTTAAAAAATCTAGGATTCGAGCTCGAGTACTCCTGACCATCCATCAGCCCATGAGGACTAACCGAGACTCGGAGCTTGGAAGCTCCCCACGTAGTTCGGTCCGAGCCTGTAGATGAACTGCACCGTGGGCAGGTTGAGCACATCCTCGACGAGATAACACGGACCCTGGCGCCACATCAGGTGAGAGGTCTTCTTCAGGTGAGACGGCGTGCCTATGTAGGCGTACACCGACATGGGGAATGAAGAGGCCGAGGGGATGACGTACGGCGCCAAATAATGGAGCTGGAAAGAAAGAAAGAACAGTAATAATAATAACTCTTAATGTATTTGGTTAGGTGGCCCGGCAACCGTCCCACCTTGTGCGTAGCCACGAGGACATCGTCGACCACGACCGAAAGACTGGAGTTCTTGAGCATGCTTGCCCTGTGGAAGATGATGGCCAAGTGGTGCCATTGTCCCTCGTGCACGAGCTCGGGGCAGTGGACCCGAATGATGGAACTCGACGACGTGCCGGACGCGAGACAATCATGTTCATTCTCTGCAGATGCTGTGCATGTCGACGAAGGCATAACGACGATATCAAATACTGATCAGATAAACAGATATATCTAATGTCTCCCTAATGATATCAGGAGCTAGAGTTTCTATTTTGAGATATGTACAATGCTTTTTTTGCATCCACACGTTTCATTCAACAATGCTAACGATTAAGAATATGAATAATAAATTAGAATTTATTGGAAAAATAATATATATATTTGCATCCATCCTGTTTCATCATCATCATCTGCACAATTAAGCACAGCAACTCACCCAGATTTTGGAGGGGCACCTCTTGGGTGGAGATGACGAGGTGCCTGTCCTTGGCAGACAGGTACACGGCAAGACAGACGACGTTGTCCTCCCTGATCGTTCTGACGACTGTCAGCAACCTGATGGGATGAGGGTCAGAGGAAGGACTGAACTTGTCGATGCAGATCCAAGAAATGTAAGTCAGGCCGGCAGAAGGGGGGAACACCCTTTCACCTGGAGCCCAAAAGTCAGAAATGACATTAATGAATGGATTGCCATTTGCCGGGACACCTGCTCGAAGTAATTACACAGATTAAGTGATGCCAACCAAATGATAAAATAAAGGAATAATAAGTCTGATTGTTAAGCGACATGAATCTTCTCTTAACCTGCCCCAATCCCACTGACGACGGGTTGTTCCGAGTTCACGGCGCTGATCATGTTCCCCGGCATCATCGACGGGGCAATGCCGGGACCTTGAGGTGCGATGCTCGGCAGGTAGAGGCAGCCGAAACCTTCGGGCTGCATGTCAAACTCCACGAAGGACGGTACGACGGACGACCCGGCCAGTCGCACGTCTCTCGGAGTCGTCATGGAAACTAGACACTTGACCCTTGTGAGCGGTACCATCCCTCCTGGAAAGCCGTGACAATGATGACTTACAAAATGACATTCAATTAGCATGGTAACATTTAACCTACCCGAGGCCACTGAGGCAGATCCGGCTGGAATGGGAGTTTCAGAGGAGAATGTCTTTTCCTGGAAAAACCTCTCCTTGAAGTTTGGAACTGGCGAGGATGGAGAAGGAAATGAAACCATGTGCTGGAAATACAGATGGTGAGTTTTGGATGGACCCCCGTCCCCTGTGTTGTCGATGGCTGTGGCGTAGGTGGCCGTACAGGCATGATCGGCGAGCTTCCTGGCATCGTACGATTCCTCATCCTCCGAAGCTGAGCAGAGAGGCAGTCCAAGTCGGAAGAAATGCCTGAAATGATGGCATTAGGAGGAACTAGCCCATCTGCCCAATAACTCACCCAATTCCACCACAAATCAAATCACCTTAATTCCCTGGGTGTCAGTGACTGGGCTGACAGTCTCTCAAAGATGTACTGTAGAGGAGGATGGAGATAGTGACTTTCAAGGAAGAGCGGCAGGTCCATCTGCTTGAAGAGTTCGCTGAGCAGGCCAGCCTCGCACATCACCTGCTGGTTCCTTTCCGACCTGACAAGGGACTTGATGACCTCGCACATCTGGTAGCGGAGGTAACGGACAAACTTTCTCTAGTGAAGGAAGAGCATGTAATGCCAGGAACCTGGTAATCATTGTTCATGTCATCGCCATTAATAAACTTGTCAAACCTGCGACTTTTGCGAGCAAGCGATGGCCGGAATGAGGTGAAGGATGGAAAGAACCGCTCCAGGGTGAATTATGAGCATCTCCTGATTGGTTGGCACCAATGTCAATCCAATGGATCCAGTACTGCCCCTCTTCTGAGACTGACCGATGGGAGTGAAATCTTTGTCGGTCGCCGGAGCCGATTGGCTGTTGCCAGACTCCAAGACGGAGGAATGACGTTTGAAAGTCGGAGTGGATTGGCCATCAAGAGATTCACAGTTATGGAAAATGGTGGAGACTTGTATTCTTGCAAAACCGCGTCGAATAGTTTAACAAACGACTCGTAAATAACATAATTTTAAACATTAATAATGATGAATTATGATAACACCGAATAATCGATCAATTTTAAGGTGAATTTAGGAGACTTAATGACGGTGACTGAAAAAAACCACTCGTTCCATGCAATGGAAGCGAAGCAACAGGAGCGTTATTAACTGCGATCATGCCGACAAGAATGACGACTGAACAATTATAAATTCTAATTAAATTCACAAAAAAAAATACATGTCGACAATCTCACCTGTCGAAGTTATCCAATGCCATGTCGTACAGGTGTCTAATCATCAAGGTGGCATGTAGAAGCACACCTGGGAGGTATTCAATACTGCAGAAAAAGAATAAGTCCAGATTGGTTAAGCTTGTGAGTCACAATGATCATAAGTCATCATTTTCACCAGCATGTCATCATTTGTGGACCAATAAGACACGATCACAATCACAATCACTGTCGTCATCATAGTCGTGACCCAATCGTTACCTGTCCTCGTCATCTGATTTTTAAAATTGGGGTTACACAAGTAAAGAAACGATTACTTAGCTGTCACAACAACAACAACAACAATAATGATAATGAGCGTGTGACTATTTATTATGACAACCTTGCAATTATTATCATCAAATCAAATATTATATTATTATCAAATATTAATCATCATCACCTTCAACATCATCATCAGGAGATAATAATTAATCAATCACAGACAAATGACAAACAATAAATGATGACATTAACATGATAATTACAATAATAACCATCATCATCATCATCAAAATCATCAACACCATCATCATCATCATCATCAAAATCATCAACACCACCATCATCATCATCATCATCATCATCATCATATTCGTCGTCGTAATCTTCACGAACTTACCGCTTCTCAACATCCATGGACGAAATGTGGAAGAAATAATGGGACGTGTCGAGAGCCTGGAAATTCAAGCCGCTCTGATTGGCCGCCTCCTCTTCCTCTTCTTCCTCGTCGTCTTCCACCTGGCTGCCCTCCCCGGCACTGGCACAGGTGAGGCGCGGCTTGGTCTCGTAGTCGTTGCCGAAGCAACCGAGAAGTCGTACGGCTTCCGTCAGGCTGGAGTATCTCACCTGGACGAATTAAATTCCGGGATTAAATTGGAGGGGAGAGATCGTCGATGAGAAAGTCTCGATGTTCGAGATTCCATCTCCTTTTTTAATCGTTATTGAAGCGATTAAAAGCATCCGATCAATTTTAGACATTTTCGGGCCAACTTTCTTCCTCGGGCGAGCCTTTTGAAATCGATGCCGCCAACTCTGGCCTCGTCGATGTCGTTGCCAATGCTACCAAAACAACTAAATAAAAGCAGAGCAAACAAAGCACGACGATCCAAGAATTAGGACCCGTCCCCCACGAACTATAACTAACCTCTGTGGCAAAGAACCTGGCGTTGGCTGGTTCGAGTCTCATCACTATCGTCAGGACTGAAAACATCAGCTTCACCAGCAGCAAGACGTTGTGGCGATTCTCTGTTAAAAGTAGAACGGAGAGCACGTCAAAGAGGACATCGGAAAAAAAACGAATTAGAAATCGGAATCACATCGTCGACCGAGTGAAGAACCGACGAGAAACACATACCTGCCGTCCACGGTGCCTTGGGTTCGTCCGCTAGGGCACCCTCCATGGAGACGAGAACGGACATGACGTAGACGAACCCGCCTACTTTTCTGAAAGCCGTCCTGGTTTTGTGGCTCTCCTTCAGTACTTGGAGTAACGACTGCGGCAAGAAGTCACAGGTCATCGATGTTATACCAGCCCCCATCCAATCAATCAACTATCAAACCTTCACATCATATTTCAACCAATCAATACAAGGTTAGGTTATGATAGATAGACATGCATATAGATAGACATACAGGCAGACACACAGACAGGCAGACAGAGATAGATAGACAAGAACTATCAAAACTTCACATCACATTTCAACCAATCAATACAAGGTTAGGTTATGATAGATAGACATACACATAGATAGACAGGCAGATATACGGACAGGCAGACAGACACAGATAGACAAGAACTATCACAACTTCCCCTCACATTTCAATCAATCCAGCCTAACCTTGACAATGTGAATCTTCAACTCGAGAGATTCGGGGGCCGAGGAGTGCAAGAGAACGAGCAGCATTCGGAGGTCTTCGTCACCTCCGGTCGTCATGATCAGCTGCTGGATTATGCTCAGGGCTTTGGCCCTGCAGATCTTTTGGGGCACGAGGTTGTGGGTGCACTTGGCTCCGCCACACTCCCTGAACACGCCTGAGGGGGTTAGAACGATGAGGTTATTGTAGAGGTGGGCTGACCGTGTTTAAAAACAGACAAGATGCAAGCCAAGAAAACGTCTCATCTTCGACATCACTTAAACATGTAATGTAACGATGTCATGACAAGAGATGACATGATCTCTTATATCAACAATTATCACCAGGTCATGACATCACTTCAATGTTACCATCATTGTCACATCACCTACCTGGATACATCCCATCACAAATTACAACCACCATCATCATCATCATCATCATCATCGCTATCACCAACACCATCATAATCATCATCACTATCAACAACACCATCATAATCATCATCACTATCAACAACACCATCATAATCATCATCACTATCACCAACACCATCATCATGTAATAGCATCATCCCATCAAAACCATCGCATCACTTTCAAAGCAAAATGATCCATTGGCAAGCTCGAGTCCTAAATGCTGGAGTTGGTTCACATCATCATCCGCACAATTTATTACAATCCATGCGAGCCCACCTGCGTTGTTGCTATTGAGAAGGAGGAGGAGGGCGTCCATGACGAGGAAGCCCATGACTCTGTCGTCCTCGGTCATTCGGCCCCCTGTCGGGCAGAGTTCCGGTCGGATGAATTACGAGGATCGATTAAAATAATCATTACGACGACTGTCGAGCAATTAACTCTATCGTGACTGCGAGTGGCGACGACATTGCCTCTCGTACATTTACAACCGCTGCTGTTGTTTACAACGATCGCTCGACGACAATTACGTTCGACTATTTCGCACACGTGCAAATATTGTCACGAATAATTATGATAATGTTTAATATGGCGTATTATTATGACGAGAGATAATACGCTTACTGAAATTTGAATATTCATCGTTGCTCCTGGCTTATAAAGCCACTAAGCATTTCACTAAGTATGTCACTTGTTGCTGACATCATTACTGACTGCATCTCTCTGATGACTGTTACAATAATACTGAATTTTACATACTGCCAAGCACCTCTTGAGAACAAGCTAATGACTACAACTAACTACAAATAACTACAACTGACTACGACCGACTACAGCTACAACCAACTACAACCAACTACAACCAACTGCAACTAACTACAACCAACTACAACCAACTACAACTAACTACAACACAATTTCAATCAGCTGGCTTCACTCACCCTGCATGTTGCAAGAGTTCAAGTCCACCAGGGTTTCTTGGAGATGGCCTGGGTCATCCGGGGTCAAGAGGGCCGAAAACCTCTGCAGGCAGACGACTACCACTTCGAGGAGGCCGACGTCCCTGAACACGTCCTTGTAGGTCGGGTGGTGGTGCAGCAGGCGGAGCAGGGTCTTCATGCATAGGATGTTGCACGACTGAGAACTGTGTGGTGATGATGATGATGATGATGGCGATGCTTTTGCTGCTGATGATGATGATGATGATCAGTGGGGAGCATAGATTAGAGTGATGATGGCCATGATGGATCAGTGGAGCCCACGAAGCTGACGATGATTGTGATGAAGGCAATGCGCATGCACGCAAACCGCCAGGTCGAGTTGATGCATCCGAACAACAATGACTCACTGATTGGCTTTGATGAGGATGGAGAGGCTGATGAGCTCCTTGCATGGTACAAAGTTCAGGTTGAAAGCCACATATTCCATGATCTCGAAAAACTTTGCCTGGAAAGGTTGTAGGATCGAGGATCGAGTGTCGGTCGGAAGAGATGAAAGGCAGTGTGGAATCATTATCTCTATCACTATATCAAAGCCATCTCTTTTGAAATGCAATTTCTACAACATTACCCTCATCATCATCATCATCACACATCATCACCATTATCATTACCATAATTTCCCTTTTCACGTTCTTCTACATTCTTGAACTTCAATGACAATGTAATGCCTCCTCAGTGGGTAAAAAAAATCACAAAACCACCAACCTCCTTCTCATCATCATCATCATCAACACAACATCATCCTCATCATCATTCTCATCACCATCAACATCAACATCATCCTCATCATCATCAACAACAACATCGTCATCATCATAGTCACCATCATCATCACCATGGCGGTCTAGCTCACCTGGATGTCGGGATGTTTGAGGTGTATCTTCTCAGCAAACTGGGGCAACGTGTTCTGAGGCTCGAGGATGAAGTAGTTGCTCGTGTCCTGGTTGTAGAGGCTGATGATGACATCCAAGATGGTGGAGCACAGCTGAGTCGAGGTGGACTGGAAAGGTGGCACAATCATCGAGGAATTATAACAAAAAAACCGCTACAGTTGTATTAAATGTTTTTTTTTTATAAGTTATTGTTTGTGATTTCTACAAAAAAAAACTTTGTAAAGCAAAACAAAATTGAGTGTAATTATTTGCAACGGGTGCAAACCACATGGTTGTAATCATCATCATCATCATCATCATTGTAATCATCATCAACATCGATATCATCATTAGTGTTACCCATAAAGAACAATGCCAACGTCTCACCTTAAGAAAGACAGTTTGAAGAACGTGGAATGCTTGCAAGTTTCTGATGCTCATTCCTGTTCGAACAATTTGTCACGAAAGTGTCACTGTTAACTGTCAGTAATTTGCTCACAAATCCACATATCATTTGACCATTGCCATCATCATCATCATCTCACCATTTCCTGACGACTGGGGTACCACAAAACCGGGCATCTGAAACATGGACCCCGCCTTTAGACTGGGCTTCAGCTCGATGAAGCCGCAAGAGCACAACGATCCGACCAATAGGATGAGGTTCCTCAGGCTTGGACCGCCTCCTCGCTTTCTGCCTTCTCCGTGCTGCGTGTCAAGGTGACTCGATTGGTTTTTTAGCATAATTTATGCGACATCAAAACATCGTCATGCCGAAGATATCTTTTCGAACGACGGACTACGACGCCCGTCGTCGACGCGAGAGGTGAATGAAGAATTTTAATTAGATAAAACACATGTAACTTATTAACTTCTTATAATGAACTTATTAACTACGCGATAGTTAAAATACATGCACGTAAGCCTCCTAGTGGCCATGTACGGCCTGTGACAAAATGAAAACTAACGACGACCGTAATGCAGTTATCGCTGCAAAGAATCTTCAAATCAGGATGACCCAAATCCTGAATCATCTCTTATTGGATGAAATATTAGGTCGCTTTGACTCCATGCATCGTCGACATCATTTTAACCTCATTCATTCATCGCTAATCTGCCGACACTGCCGTCGAAACCGCGACCGGGACGATCGTCGCCGTCGGCAACGCGACCGAGGTCGTCGCCCTGGCTCACCTGAGGAGAAATTCTGACAGGTAGATGTAACCGTTGGACGTTCTGAAGTCGTCGAGTATCATCTGCGACACCTCGCTAGAGTCCTTGAGGAAGCAGAAAAGGGTGACGAGCATTTCCACCATCTCGATGGGGGAGAGGTCGCCCCTGTTCCTCTGCATGTTTTCAATGCACATGCCCACGCATCCCTTGCCTGGTCAGAAGAGTTTGGATGAAGGAAATTGTAAGTTCGGCACGACGAGGGAATTACAAAGATACATTTTTAAAGTCTAATAACTTATTATTTAGCTAATATAATAATAATAATAAGATTAATAATAATAATAATAATAATATTGTTGTAATTTATAACATCTGACTGATATGAGTTGCTTTGTGAGCATAACTTAACACATTACGAGCATAACATAATAATTATGTTATAATAATAACTACAATAATAATAGTTATTATAAATAATATAATTAATTAATAATCTCAATTATTATAACTAATTTATTATTATTATTATTATCAATAAGTGTCTTAATCAAATTCCACAAATTGTGGTCATGCATACATTCCTCTGAAGTGACCCCATGACCGTCATCGGGCGTCGAATGCATACAATTCAGAATCAGAATGGCCATTTACAAACCGTGGATGTACTGCACCACGTTCGGGGTCAGCCCGTGCCTGGAGAGCGTCATGAGGACCTCGGCCGCACTCTTGCGCCAAGTGATATTGTGAGGGGGGCAGCTGCTGGTGATGGCAGTGAACAGCAGCATCAGATCGTCCTTGCGAACCAACTCTTCGGCAGGAGACGTGTAGCTGCACAGGCGGATGAGAACCTAGAAAGGCCGAAGGTCGAACGGTTTCCAACATCAACTGCTCGCAAGCCGCGATCCTTCCATCCACTGAACCAACTCACCTGCACGAAGACCTTCTGCAACAGAACCCTCCTCTCCCTGGGCGTGAACTCCGACCCGGGTTCCAAAAGGTCAGGATCTTTGACCTCGGGCAGGTCGAAGAAAAGATAGAAGCATTTGACCAGAGTGGACGGCAGGGACGCCAGGGTCATGCCGTTTATGAAGGCCTCCAGTCCGAGGCTAGCCAGAAGATTGATCGTTGTCAGGAGCATCCATCCGCTGCTCTGCTCTTGGGTCGACTCGATCTCTAAGAACTTCACTATGGCATAGCTGGCTGCCTCTGATTGACCAAATTTGTAAACATTCATTTTCATAATTTATTTTATGTCATGGCAAATTATAATTTTTATTTATGTGAACCGATGACGTTCAAGATACAACGAAACAAGACGATCGATCGGCCGATCACCTGCCGACTGGTTGGAGGCCCTCCTCCTTATTTCGTTGACCATCAGCCTGGAAACGTGGTTGCAGAATTGGAGGACGTCAGGAAACTTTTCCATCATTTCTTCAGCTGATGAGGTGTTGAACACCTGTTAATTGATGACAGATATTATGATGAGATAAGGATCATGACAATGTCTATTCCCTTTACAACGCATCATTCCAAGTCAAGTCCTACACAGGATTGCACTCAAGGTGGCATAATCAAGAGTTTCATTTTCACATTCAATGAAACCAACAAACACAAGCAACAACAAACAATCGTTTTTTTAAACGAGCAATTCAACAATCTCACAACAGAATGTCAGATGTCTACCTTGCAAAAGAGAGGAAGCATGTTGTACAAGTTGTGCTCAATGTCCTTGGCTGAAGCTCCAGGTTTGTTGATTTCAGTGAAGAGCTTCTTGAGGTGCGTGAGGCCGAGTACGTGATCGGGGTTGCCAGAGTAGCTCGAGTCACCGATCAGTCTCGACGACTGGTTGACTATCTTTCGCATTATATTCATGGCAGACTTTGGTTCGTCTCTTTTAGGAAAAAAGTAAAATGGATGGTCAAATAATGTGAGAATTTGGAAAAGATGAGATATGTGCAGATTGGAAGATCATTCCATTGCTTGTTTGAAATGGGATGGTTTTAACTTTGTATGCTGGGCAACAAAGTTGAATTTCTTGAATGGTCAATTTACTTAATTTAGATGCCAAATCTAAATTCCTAAAACCCCAAAGCAACAAGAAATTAAATGACAATTTTACCTTCTATCACATTTGAGGCGATAACATTAAAACATTTCGGTTGCGAACATAAAATGAACGCGACACACAAAAATTTACTGCTAGAGAGAAAGACAAACAAAAAAATAAAGCGTTATTTATGACTAGTTAATTTTAAGAAGGCGATCTAGGTCCAGAGAAAATTTCAATAAATCAAACGCCGAATATTATTTGGAATGTACTTCTCCCAGTTATTAGAAATAAGCAATCAAATCAAGCGAGATTTAGCCGATCGATGTCAGAATCATCTTGTATTCGGCCAAGCGACCACCATTCTCCACAATATATCACTAAATTACCAGACGCATCGCCACCTTTGAGTCATATGTTGTCTTTTTAATGCATTGAATTTAATGCAAAGACAAATTTTATTAATAATTAATAGTATTAATAATTAAATACCTTCACATTTGTTATTAAACCCGATCATCTTCATCGAACAAAAGGTTACATTAAATCGGGTATTTAACCAGAGAAATGCCATTGAATTAATTAATTTTTTTCTAAATAATTTTAGATAAAATGAACATCGGCTACACAAAATAAAAATTAATGTTAGATATTTGTAGTTCCTTAGAAATGATATTATTTAGGAATATTTTACTATGGATGGTTTGAGGTAAAATCGTAACCTGGTTCGTGGTTTGGAGATTTCACTTTCGTCAAAAATGTTTTATTTCATCCATGTTCGCCACTCGAATCCTCAAAACGCTATTCAACCGTAGTCCTAGGTAATTTAGGATTTTAGTCATTTGCTTACGTGTTCGTGATACAAGGCCCGGATTTAGGGATAGTTTTTTGTTTTACCTAAGCGTGCTATGGTTATTTGATACCGACAGGAGGTAATGGGATTGAGTGTTTATTGAGAAGCACTGACAGTTGGGAGGCGATGTAGGGTTGGAGTACGATCGTGTGAGGTCAGAGCGCCCATGTAAAGCTAAATGTGATTATTGGGAGCTCACAGTTTTCATTTTCTTAGTTTAATTTAAGTCACCATCTTCCACAATTTAATTAAATCATTTAATCGCTTCCGCGATAATCAAACAATCTGTTGATTTTAATTCGATTTATCGTGAAAAGTTAACAGAAGTTCGACTATTGATAGACTATAGAACTTTTTCTCATTTCCATTACAGGAAAAGGAAATCATCGTGAGAAATTAAATAGAATTGATGGAATTCGTTATTCACGTCGGTCCCTTTCAAAACTGCGATGCCCTGGGGCGAGGGGCTTGTCCGTGCCTCGAGTATAACAACATCGTTATTGATAATAAGTCAAGAAACGTTTGAAGAGAACTTTCTGACTAAAAACTTTCTGCTACCTTTGTTCATTTCTGAGGTATAAAGTCCGATTTATCACCCTGGTTACAGGGTTACATGGATCAATTGCTAAATAACTTTCTGACACCTGTTTAACACCTGACTCAGTTCAAACTCAAACTATTTCATTTTAAACTATTTTACTTTTCAATGAGTCTTAAAAAAAAAAAACCAAAACAAAAAAACAAAATAGAATCAGATGCATCTTGTTAGACTTTCATTTGAATTTCCAAATAAACCAAATTAACAAAACCAAATAATTCGAACAATTGATTTTAATTGAAAAATAAGCAATCCAGAAAAAAATAACTGTTGTTATCCAGACGGAATTGTGCACTAGCCAGGCACCATGTTTTAGCGAAAGTTTGAAATATAGAAGCGAAGGGATAAGGTTCATCCTCTTCAAGAAATGTTTCCCAAAAACATGAGGATTTACAAAGCCTTCCACCAGGAAATTGTTTGGCACGACAGCGCTGCAACGATCGGCAATGGCTTGCTGCATTTTCACGCATATAATCCGCAGTTTGTGTTAATAGTATTTATTAATAATGGTTTAGTTTTCGGAATCGTGGACATCTGCGTGTTATAATCGCATGAGGTCTATATGCGTACAAATAAGGTAGTAACTCTAATGGTTATCCTAGAAGTAACAGGATAAAGACCAAGATGTCAAAGGTCTCCCTACATGGGTGATTAACTAAAGCAGTCTTATCAGTTCGTCTTGAAACACTTTCAAGGCTGTGCTTCCTTGAAATCATCGTGGACCAATCTGTTCTCTTCGTCGTCGTCGTCGCTTGCTTCATCGTCGTTGTCGTCGTCACTTCCTGACTCCGACTTTGACTGCAACGGCGTCTGCTCCAATGGCGACAGGTTGTCGTCAGCTTCGTTTTTGTCCTTTTCCGTGGAATCTCCGGGCACTGGCATCGAAGGGGATTTATCCTCCCCTTCTTCTTCCTCCTCGTCCTGCTCTCCGTTGATCTCTTCCAGGGTTTCAGTAGTGACTTTGACCTTGAAACTGGGGTCATCCTTGAGAATGAGGTCGACGAAGAGTTGACCTTTCTCGGTGAGATTCTGCTCGACTTTATCGACGTGAATGAAATCGGGCAGGCGAAATTTTTTGTAGAACTGTCTCCTGGTCACCTGGGAAATACAGTAAATCACTACAGGTAACAACCTATACAATGTGAATGTTCATTAATTTATGAGGATTGTTAATACAGGTGATAGCTTTGTTGTTATTACTTTCTAATGAGGCGCTAATGATGATGATGAACTTTGTGTGCTAGATGGCAATTGATGGAGATTCTTTGACGGCGGTAATGTCGTTGCGCACGGTAGGATGCCATGCCGAATCCAGCGGTTGCGCCGGTCCATATATCTAATGCCTGCTTATTACACCTTATTATAAATTACATGAGACTGATACATCGAATGAATTAAACATTGCGTCCATATTGTGTCGCCATCTTGCATCGACCTGTCATGTTTGACCTGTCAGACGAATCTCACAGAGCTCTATAAGCGCCACTGACTTGCCTAGAACGAAAGGACGTACCCAGAAGAATTCAAAAATCTCCTAAGTGTCCATTACCTGAGATCCGTACAATCCGATCTCAGCTTCATAGCTCGCCTCGACGATCAGACACCTTTCCCCGTCAAGTTTCACCGTCACGTCGTCTTGGGCGAAATCCGGACCGATGGAAAAAGCCAGTCTGATCTTCCTCTTGCCACTGGAGTCGTTCAGTACTGGTACGACGGTGGGCCCCACGGGGCGCTTTTGAGGGGGCAAATGAAAGGGCATTTCCACGGTCAGCACCTTTTGATCGTCGCTGAGAGAGCAGTGCATCATTTTGTGGTCGACGTAGAGGGGTATTTCCAGCTTTCTGATCATCGTCTTCTTGAATACTGCCACATTCTTTTCCTCCAAGGACTGGGCGAACAGCGTCAAGTAGCCGTCCTCCACATTCAGCTGGATCTAGATCAATTGTGAAGAACGCGGTGAAGTCGCATGGGAGGCATTATCATAATTTATGCGAATCTCTAATAATCATTAACATAATTTATTGGTCATTTATAAATGCGCCTGTTATGTATTCGATAGAATATTAATTAGTTAAATATTTATTTAAATTTGAAAAATAATTTCTAACAAATCAATCGAACAAACTGTTATTGACAACAACCAGATACTCCCCACAGATAGATTCAATCATGCCACAAAATACAAACTCCGCCAACAAAAGGGTTATTCAAGAGGATTCACCTCTTCTGGTTTGAAGTACTGAACATCGAAGCAGGCCTTGAGCAGGGGCAGGCCATCCCTGTCCTCGATGTAGGCAGTGTCCAGTGGGTTCTCGACCCCCTCCTCCCTCTGCTCCTCAGTCGATTTCAGGACCAGAAAGTCACTCATCTGATCTAGCTCTTCCTGGTGATGATGATGATGATGATGATGATTATGGTAATGATGATGATGATGATGATGATGAAGACGACGACGGTGACAACCTGCCATTCCTGCTTCCTGTGCTCAAACTCCGCGTCTGCCTGTGCAGAAGTGCTTTCCTCGACTTTGATGTTGCTGGACTTGATCTTGTTCTTGGTGGCAGAGAGGAACTTTCGAAAGACAGCCTGGGTAGATGGAGTCGGGTGGATGGGTGAGTGGATGAGTGAGTGGATGGAAAGTTGGGTTGGTAGATGATTGAGTCGATGAAGTGTGAGATGTGATTATGTGTATGAAGTGAGATTAGAATGAATAACAGCCTGGTCGTCATCATCATCATCATCACCACCACTACCATCATCATCATTTCTCATTTAACATCACTACCATCAGCAACGTGCTTCCTCGGCTGCAAGGGCTTCTGCAGCGGCTAAAAAAAAGTAGCAGTCGCAGCAGTAGCAGCGTTAGATGCACTGCAATATGAAAACCTGTCCGAGCGGCGGTAGACCTTAAATCACTGCAAATTGTTTATCGTGATGTGCCTCTGCCAGCTGGATCGGTTGGAATTTCTCTTTTGATCTCTCATTACGATCGGATTACCACGGCAGTCATTATTGGCATCGCTATCATCATTTTCATTACGTAATGGTTAATTATTAAATGTAATCATTAATTACTACTTATTTATTAGTAATTATTTATTACCGGTTATTAATTATTACTTAATTAATTATTATTAATTGTTTAATATTTGTTATTTGATTTACTTGTTAATTATTAATATTAATTATAGAATTCTCTCGATTCGCAGACCGATGTACAACGGTTATGTTTTTTTTTCCATGTCGGTTTACGAGAATCAACAGTTTTGATGATGATCATCATCATCATCATCACCATCACAATCATCGTCCTCGTCGTCATCATCATCATCATCGCCGCCGCCGTCATCATCACAATCCTCACCACCACCAACATCACCATCGCAATCGACATCATCGTCATCATCATCATCATCAAACGAACTAACCATCTCTTGCTCTTCCCTCAAACGAGTGAATTCAACACCTCGACACCAGCGGACATGAATTATTCCGACGGATGTTGAGCGCTATAAAATTCGCACTCCTGCCAAGTTCACGTCGTTACGCTTCATTATTAACGGGCGGTCGTCATTCCGAGAATTCGATAACGATCCGAGCGATATTAAATTTTGACGAATAATATTTATATTTTTTACATTCATATTTATGTTTCCATAACATTTCATGGAAATATAAACAGCAAGGGTTTTTTGAATGTATTTGATGTGTTTGTATGTATTTGAATGTATTTGTATTTGTATTTGAATGTATTTGATGTAATTGTATTTGAATGTATTTGTATTTGAATGTATTTGTATTTGAATGTATTTGTATTTGTATGTATTTGAATGTATTTGATGTATTTGTATGTATTTGAATGTATTGCTTCCTGGTTCGTATGAGCGAGTTCGGCCTCTGCTTATCGGTAGATAGACGAAAAAATATCGAAAAGCTCGCACACTTTGAGATAGGACATGAATAATTATAATAAAAACGAAACTTCGATAATTATATTATGAATTATTATTATTATTATTATTATTATCATTATTATTATTAATCGTCGAAATAAACATGACGGAAACGACCAACCATCGTGTTAGATGTTCAAGTAATATCTTATCAAACAGCTCGATATAAACAACTCCATACCTCCTCTTACTGTTTCTTAACATCTCCCCTCTCAGCCCCTTCCTCCTCCTCCTCCTCCTCCTCTTCCTCCTCCTCATCCTCCTCTTCATCTTCATCTTCCTCATCCTCGTCATCATCGACATTTTTCTTTCTTTGTTCTTCCAACTTGAAATGATCATCTTGTAGCAAGCAGATCAAGTCTGTGAGCATCACAAGAACGTTTGAACTTCTTAGGCCATTCAAACAGGCCTCAGTTGATCTTGACCTTGACCCGGGGGTCGAACTTAAACGTCCAATAACAAGAGAGCATTGAACCCTCCCCTATTTTGATTGGACAATAAATCAGCCCGGCCAACCAATTGAAAGTGTTCGTTTACATTGGACATTTTAATGTTGGTTAAAGGATCGTTAAGCTGCGTGTATTTATTTATATTAAACTTCCATGACTAGGCTGATGATGATGACGATGACGATGGCGATGACGTCTGAATCTCATAGTTTAAGTAAAAGTTGCGAATGACGATGGTTCGTGGCCTCGGAAAGAGTGAATGAATGAATAAAGGAATGAACCGATGAAAGAATGAAACTCGATCAACAACTCGAGGAAACATTCCAGCGCTCCAAAACACGGTGCATGGATGTAACTATGTTGTAAACACACAAAACGTGGAGCAGTTGGATAGATATACGGACGGATGGATGAATGGTTGGATGGATGAATGGTTGGATGGATGGATGGATGGATGAATGAATGGATGCATGGATGGATGGATGGATGAATGAATGGATGCATGGATGGATAGATGCATGGATGCATGGAACTCCAGTTGAGAGCAGTAAGCAATGTTGACTATGCATGAACTGAGCGGAATAAAAAGAAAATAAATCCTTAATTTGGACTCAACCAGGTTCAGAAGCAACATGAAAGGAGAGCAAAAATTCAGGAAATGCTGCAATTTGCCGATTGTTGTTATTGAAACAGCATGATGATGATGGTGATGATGATGGTGATGGTGGTGATGATGGTGATGGTGGTGATGATGATGATGATGATGACGATGACGACGACGACGACGACGATGACGATGACGATGACGATGACGACGATGATGATGATGATGATGATGATATGGTGCTGGTGGGAATGATGAAGCTAAATCCATAGGGAATCGGTGCAGAAAATCCTCTAGGTCAAGATAGGAATTGAACACGACCACCGAAATCAAGAAGACAGCCATTAT
>MPNW01000282.1:0-90906 GCA_011800805.1 Hirudo medicinalis
ACTACAGCGTATAACGCGTAAAGGTTTTTGGTTTCCCCAGTCTTCAAGAGAACTGCAAATGCTTCCTGGTTGAAGGAACATATTGTATTTCAAGCAGGACATGGAATTTCTTAAATTTAATGACCAACCTCTTCAGGACACCAACTTGAAACCAATAATGACACAAGGCGCCTTTGACGCTATGCAAATGGAGCATTATAAATTTACTATTATTATTAAAGAAAATATTTTGAAACACTATTTTAATGGTCAGCCTAATAACTAAATTGCATTTAGATATTATTTGGGTATAACGGAGTGAACATTCAGCGAATTCGAATGGATGATTTATAAGGAAAGATGTAACCAGTAAGGGTTTTTTCATTCGAGTTACTCCGCGGCCATCTTCCTGAACCAAATGACACTTAAGTTGCGGTTACCATTTTTAGCAATTGACTTCAACTTGTCCAGACAAAACAAACAGCAAAGATCTCCAGTTGGTGAAATTCATCCCAGTTAAATTTTCATCCCATGCAAATTTTAGGAGCAGTTGGAAGTGGAAAAGTTGACAACAGGCGGACACATTAAAAACACATTCTGGAGGTGTATCAGCATCAGATGACATCGCTAATGGGAAGGGGAGGATTGAAGCCTTCAGGAAAACCAATTATTACTATTATTCAAGATCGAGGATTGCTAAAGAAATGTTATTTCTAATTATTTGAATGCTCTTGAAGACTATGAAACCAAGAAATCTCCGGGAAGAAGAAAAAGTCTGCCAAACAGGAGAGACTGCTGGTGAGGAGAGTATCATTTGGTAAATTTTTTGCCAACCAGCTAAGAACAGAGTTAAATTTCACTGTTTCTAAGAATACAGTAATAAATTACTTAAATGAGAGCAAGATTTTAAAATATGAAAAAAGATTGAAGGTTCCAGCTCTGCAAGAACACCTCAAAATTGCCAGAGTTCAATGGACCAAAACAATGTTATCAGAAATGGTTGGACCAGCATAATTTTGTCTGATGATAAACAATTCTATCTAGATGGTCCTGATGGTTATCAGTGTTATTGGCATAACCTCAGATTAGAGAGGGAGTCATTTTGTAACAGAAATCATGGAGCTGGAACAGTCATGATTTTGGCAGGAATTTCACATGATGAACTCACTGATCTAGCCTTTTATATGGAAAGCAAAAATCAGAAGTTTATAAAAAAGAGTTGGAAAATAATCTCCTGCCTTTTGCTGAGAGGGTGTATGGTGCTAATTATACCGTGAATAAGTCGGAGACTTAATCGCACGGTATATTTCAGCATTTCAGGTATATTTCAGCAGGATAATGCTCCAATCCATAATTCCAAACTGAAAAGAACCTTCTTATATTTCAGCATTTCAGGTATATTTCAGCAAGATAATGCTCCAATCCATAATTCCAAACTGACAAGAACCTTCTTCCAAGAAACATAAAAGTTTTGAGTTGGCCAGTTCGTTCTCCTGATATCAATCCAATTTAAAATGCTTGGGGTAAGTTGTTAAGACTGGTCTAAAAAGACTTGACTTGCCTCCGTGACTTGCCTGGTCGAAAACGACTCAGATCATCTTCGTCGCACCTCTTCATTCCGGCCGGGCGACTCAAATGTGCTGGGGATAGGTCGTTTATGATTGCTGGCCCAAGGATCTGGAACCAACTTCCACCTCAGGTCACAACCATTGAAAGCTTTAGAAAGTCTATCAAGACGCATTTATACGGTGGCCTTGAGGTCCTGTGATTCGGACTTACATAAAGATTGTCTTATTTGAATTGAATTGAAGACATTTTAATTATAAATCGGAGATGGAAGATGCCATCAGGACCTCCTGGAATAATCTGGAATCATACTTTATAAAAATATTAATTTTGTCGATGGACAAAAGATGTTTTGAAATAATAGAGAAAAAAGGAAATATAAGTTCATATTAAATAACTTTTTGTCAAAAAAATAAATTTTTACTGTTATTATTGGCTTTTCGAGTTTTCCTTTCTATCTTTTTGGACGCCGAAAAACACATTTTTGGGATTTTTTATTAAGTTTGAAAATAATATTTCACCAAATTCAATATAAATGTTAAGTTAAATGAAACCAACGAACGACCAAAGGAAAGAACGTCGCAATTCTACATCGAACAAGTACTGTCGATTTATAGCCCCGGCGAAACTCTCGGGTACATTCAAAGGGGTCGATTCGTCACTTTATCGGCAAAAAAAATATCCTCACTACATGACCAACATCTCGAAATTATGGCTCAGAAGTGATCATGCTAATTTAGAAAATCTTCGCCTAGCGGGTGAGTGATCGTAGTTCGTCAAGATGGCTCGTTTCGACTCTCGAATTACGTCCAGGAATCTCCAAAGTCTCGCTGAATTTCTGTCCTGTTCGGTGATGCGAGTCAAAAATGAGTGGAAAAGAGGAGAACTGACAGAATAAGAACAAAAACTCGTCACCCTCGAAAGAGTCACCTGAAAACATTCGTTTCCTGAAAAGCTCAATCAAAAAAATAGGAGAATGGCGAATGTGATGCAAGATTCATGCCGACCTAAAATTGTTTCGAATCAAGTAGTCCGATGACAATTAAAGGCAGCTTTGCCGGGAAAATGTACATCGAATCAGTAGATGTTCAGGCGATATAGAAATAATTCGACAATTTCGTNGTGTAATGATCAAAAGAAGTTAGATATTCAGAGGCAGCCTGGTAACAAAAACTGTACTGTTCCTGTTTAAAGCAGAATATATTTTTAATTAAAAGCATTTCTGTTTCCTTTACATATTGCTAACAATAACACCTTTAAAATTTATATGTAGATTTTATTGAATTTCACAATATCAAAACAAACTCGAAGCAAAGGTTTTACAAAAGTTAAACTATAGAAAATTAATTTCAAATGAAATGAAAACTTGCCTCAGTTTGGATCATGAAAGGTCTCTGAGTGCGAAGTATCTTTGCAGTTTCGAAGAGGTTGACCACGCCTTCTGTCCGCATCCTCTCGAGGAGGTAACTCAATGCCACGAACACCCCCGTCCTTCCTGCACCTGTGGGGCAGTGAACCACGATGGGTCCACTGCTTCCCATTTTGCCTCTCATGTTTTCGACTTGACCGATGAAGTTTATGAATTGTTGCCCGCTCGCAGAAAACTCGTGCCCCGTGTGCAGCCAATCAACGAACTGGAAGTGGTATACGATTCTTGACTGACCATCCTGGAGAATTTAAAACATTTTGTTCTAAATTGGGGTAATTACAGATGTGACTGTAATTATGTATTTTTCAAATGCATCTTTTGGAAATCTTTTGAAGATTGCAAATGATTGCTGACAATTATATTGTAATAAATGACAGGGCTTAATTTACGCAGAGTTTATTGTTGGATTTATTCAGAAAATATTCAGTCAACAAGTGAGTGGCATTAGCTGTAAATGCGATGCTTACGTATTAAGGCAATTATGAATTAAAGTGATTATTAAATCCTGTTGCCAGTTATTCTGTAACGACCAGTTGCATGATTATTTGCTGAATAGGAATGTTCTTCAATGTCAAGTATTTTTGTATTTTTTGTATTTTTGGACTTCTATAATTTCAAGTGGGCTGTTTGTGCCCAATAATAATATATAATAATAATATAATAATATTAATAATATATCGATGCTGTGGATCAAAAAGATAGTGGATGTAATGAAATTAATAAAATATAAACTTAATTACAAAAATTAATTAATGGCTTTTTGCAGGTTATAACAATATATTGAGAATGTTGACTAAGTGAAACCATAAGTAACAGCAGTTGTTTCACTCCCACCATAATTGTTAATTTAATGAAATTTTAAAGATTCTCAGTAATGGCTTATCAAGTAAAATGAATATTAACCAATAATTTAATAATATTTTGATCCGATCATTAATAACAATGTTAAACTAAATACTGGACACTCACCCTAGCATCTGTCATCTTAAATTCTCTGATGTAATATTGCCCGATGTTCATGGTGGTCATCGGATCAAGCACAAAGTACTGGTATCTCATCGACCTGTCATCAGGCCAGTACTGATTGCATAATTCCTGTATTCATTAGTTCAATATCATTAATATTTGGAAGCATAGTTTCTAATCAACAGCTGGTTTTTCATATTTAATTTGTAAAATATTAATTACTTCATGAGCCTAAAACTCCATATTTCCTGGAGATATTACCAAAAACACTTAACTATTAAAATGCGCTTGAGTTCTCAATGATAGAGTCCAAAAAACATTTTGAATTATTATTTGAATTTAAAAAAAAATAAGAAAAACGCATATATAACGTCAACAAGAGAATCTCTAACTATGCCAGATTCAAGATGGTTTGCCAACATGACAATAATTGAAGTGTTGTGCTCCCACACCATCCTCCAGAAGTCATTGATGGTGTCATTCAGAGGGTACTGTGTGGCTATGTAGGACTGCTGGTGCTTGTAGCCCTGAGATATTGAAAGTCAAACATTTGCAAGAGCACTTAGAAATCTTTTGTATTGTTTGCAAAACTATTTTTTATATATTGTTGTACTAAGTATCACAAGCAGATTAGAATTAACATAACACAACATAACATCGATTTATAGTGATTAAGTAGACTAATGTCTGTGTGATAAAGCACTCTTATGTCACACGAACAGAAAAGGTGCAAAATAATTACCAGACTGTGTGTAAGACTAACATGAAGGTGAAGAAATTGTTGTAAAAAAATTAATTTAATAAATTTGTTAACAAAACAACAACAAATTTCACTCACATCAACAAAGCTGGCATTGATGTAATCAGAACCATCAACTCCTCTGATTGGCTGTAGACAAACTCTGTTGGAGTCCACTAAAAATTTTAAAAAATGCCAACATCTTGAACATAATGATGTCATAATGATGTCATGAACATAATCATGTCATAATGATGTCATGAACATAATTATGTCATAATGATGTCATGAACATAATCATGTCATAATGATGTCATTAACTTAAACTTAAAAGTCTATGATGCAAATATGTTGAAGCTTGAACCGACATGGTTGGATTCCATTGTTTCTGTTTTTGTTCTTGTTGAATGCTAGATTCGCATTTTGAAATTGAGAATGGTCATACTGGATGATAGAGAGTTTCTAAAACGGAATTTTAGACATTTTAAAATAAATATTATTTTCACACATTATTTTCATTTGTCAGATAAATTCATGTAGCCTATCAATTAATGGTTAATTGTTATTGGTTTATTGGCACTTGTTATTAAAAGGTTAAATTTAGGTGAAATTCTGACCAAAAGTTGAGATAAATATCCAACAAACAAATCACCTGGTACTCAAAGATCAGCTTGGAAATCGCCGACTTTCCATCGACAGCCTTAAGGTCCTGGATGTATGCGGAGAGTTGATCTGCCGGAACCTCCGTGTCTCCGGGCGTCGAAGCCGCCTCGAGGATGGCCTCGTAGATGAACTGGTACTGGTCGTCCGACTGCACCATGTAGTTCCTCTGCGACCTCAGTTTCGTCACACAGCCCAGCACGTCCACCGTGCCAAACTGAACCATGTGGTCCAAGGAGATGTCGATTGCTATCATCGTGCCTGTGCGACCTACACCAGCACTGAAGCAAAGAAGTCACTTTATTTCATTTAAATCTGAGAGGAATAAATTTTTGGAAAGTGACATTAATGATGGTCTAAACAGCAATAATATATCTGATGACAAAAATAATGGTTATAAAATATATACACGTTAATAAATTATTACAGACTATTATTATTATTACTGTTGTTATTATTACTATTATATTATTATTATTATTACTTTAAATTATAACCATTTCTACCTGCAATGGACGGCAATCGGTCCTCTGTGAATGCTGTTGGCAGTCCTGACTCTTTTGATGAATTGCAGCAACAGGGTCGGATATTCTGGCACGCCATGGTCGGGCCAGGAAGTGAATTGTAGCTGGAAAACCTCCCTCGTTTCCATGAAGTCTCTCTGTTTGGATTAAAAATTATTCACTCATTCGTCATGAAACATTTCACGAAAGCAGAGAAACGATAACTGAATTAATAACCAATAATTTAAGAAATTTAGTAAATTGTTCTCGAATAAATAATGACACTTTTTTTTATCAGCTTGGATTGGCAGAAGTAATTTATTACAAATATGCCATAAAAACATCTGGTCTTAAAATCAGAGAACTGCTTGTTGAAACTCACAACAGAAATTGTGAAGGTGCGAATTGTGTAGGAAGCCAAATCGAGGACATCTTTCAATGAGACTTTCATCCTGCCATAAACTTCTGATCCGTGCTGTGGCCAGTAACAGTCGCACTTTATCTGAATTTGGGATCATAAATTCATTTCAAATGATTATTTTCTATATTTGTAACTGCACTTGCAGTTCATTTATATAGCACGACATATTGCACAGCACCAGAGGCACCTTTTGTCGTTCATTTATATAGCGCCCTTCACAAAAAGCAAGAAGAAAGCAACCCTATTATCAATCTAGCAATTCGCATGATTTAAGCTCTGTGTAAAGTTCTTCAACTTTATTTTTCTTTTATTATTGCTTTATATTTTAAACTGATATTTTACAATTTTAAATATCTTTGACTTTTGTTAGGTCATTAATGAGGAAAATGAATTACTTTACTTGATTAATTAAGATTAATTATTTTTATTCTTACCCTGTTCCTTTCTTCGAGCTTGGTGATCATGACGATGGTTGAACAGTTGCACTCCCAAATCATCCTCCAAAAGTCCTCAAACGTTTCTGGCATGGGACCCTAAAGAAAGGGATAAAGAAAGTGACTCTTAAAGGTGAACAACGACAACAACAATAATAACAAAAGTATTCAACATTCAGAATGACAAAGTGCAATGTCACACCTGAGTAGCTATGTACATTTGCTTGTTGCTGAGACCGTCGATGTAGTTTGCATTGATGTAGTCGCTTCCGGGATATCCGAGAGGTTGCAGGACGATCCTCGAGTGGTCATAAGCCACCACGTTGGCATACCTGTTCTTGTGCCTGTTCTGTTCCTGGTTTGAAGTCAGCCAGGTGAACTGCTTCTCAGAATCGATCGACTCATACTCATTCCTCAGAAGTTCCCGATCATTTCTCTTCAGTTCTTCAACTTTGTCTGCCAGTTGATTGATGGGGACCACCCTCTGAGCCCTGGACATGGTCGTTATGTAAGGATTTCCATCCGGATCAAGTAGACCTCGTGGGTTCAGAGGAACTTCAGAGGCATCGGTGTTGCTTCTGTAGATCTTTTTGTAGTCTTTTTGTTTCTTGTCGATGCATGTCTTTCTCGTTCTCTTCTTGATGAAGATAGCAGCCAAAACAATGAATGCTGCTAGCAACAACGTCAAGCAGATGGAGATGATTATTATGAAGAAATTACTGGTCGCAGGTTTTTCTGGATTATCTTCCTTGAAGCTGTCCAGATTTGCACCATGGGACAATAGGGCCCCTAATGGGTTACTGTACTCGCTCGAAAACTCTTCATCTCGGTCGGTCCTGAGTCTGATGAAGAAACGATAAGAGAAGTTGTCCAAATTGAGTTTGTGGTTGATGAAGTGGTGATCTCTTTTTTCATCCCCAACGAGGAACTCCGTCGGAAAGTGGGATGCCAAGAATTGTCCGCAGATCCAAATAGGTGTGCTCTCAGACTCCTTTAACAACTGTCATCAGTTAAGTTTAAAATTAATCGAGCTTTAATGATCAATCAGCGTTATATTGATTAGCACTATGTTAATTAGCTGGTCAATTGATTCCCAAACTTAAACATGCATTAGCTCGAGGTAGCACTTACTTCGAGAGTGGAAAAACTGTGCGGATTCCTTTTCGATGCCAAATCCTCATGAACGACGACGAGGTAATATGTCCCACTCCTCATTTCCGACCTGTTCCCCCTCAATTTCACCACGGCAGTGGCAGACGACATTCTTTCTGCTGACGGAGCTTCCAGATGATTAGAAGACTTTGTCATGGCTGAAATTTAAAACATTTAAAATCATAATTTTGGAGGTTTAATCTACAAAATAAAAAAAATAAATCAGTGAAATGGCTTTAGGAATAATTTTCTTGTCTTATAAAAAAACTATATTCGTAAATAAAATAAAAGTGCTTCTTTTGACTACAATAACTTAACAACGTTTTAAGAGGAAATTGGCTGAAATTGGGTAGTTGATTCATGTCATCAGATGGATTTTCATGAATTCAAGGAGGAATAAAATAAATTAAGGTCTAATAGATTAATTTTAACACCTAAATTAGAAAATAATGTCTCGAATTAGGCCAAAGATTTGGAAATACAAGAGCAAATCATACTTCCAGGTACGTGGAGGGGTTTCAACTCCATCACCTCACTCCATGCACTGCATTCTGAATTCATGCAGGAAGACATCTGAATGCCGTAAGTGACGTTCGGCTTCAAGTTATTCAGGGTTAATTCAGTCGACGACGAGTGGGATGTCAGAATGTCTTCGATGAGTGCATCATTTTCTCTCAACTTCACTCTGTATTCTCCTTGTTGGTCATTCCAGTTCTCCTGTCTGAGAGGTTTCCATGCCAAAAATGCAGTCGAAGGACTGAGTCGCTTCAGTGATAGCAACTCTGGGAATGCCAGGGCTTCTGTAAGGAGAGTTAAGCAAGAATTGGTTGAATCCAAAATAAGTGAAAATATTTTCAGGAACTTTCACCAGTTATTGAGAAGTTTGCTTGTTAACAAGATTTCCATTCAGGATATTCAGCAAAAATATTTAAATATTTTTTTGGCTTACTTCCTTCAGGTACATAGATGAAGGCAAGAGCAGGTGGGCCATATTCGTTCAAACTTTTAGCCATCACTTGGAATTCATATTCCATTCCACTTACTGTTCAAAACAGAAACAATAAATATTATAATCAAATAAATAAAATATTGCGTTATATGATACTATAAACACATCCAATCAATTGTGGATTCCTAGAATAATTTAGAAATTGTTAACAAATAAACATTCAATCTTGGATTTAATTCTCCACAAATCCTTGAGCTGATAATTTAAATTACAAAGACTGTCATACGAAGTGGTTTTGTGAGAGCTTCTCTCGTCTCTTCTCCGATGATTAATTCTTCGACATTCTCGTCGCTCGAATCCCTGGCTTGATACAGAACTTTGTACCCCTGCACAGAGGCACTGGTACCTGAACTTTTAGGTGGAGCCTCCCATGTGGCAAGCACCCTGGAAGGGTTGTGTTGCTTGAAAGTCAAGTGTACATTTTCTGGAGGTCCAAAGGCTGCAATGATAGCAATTAATAAAGTTAATTTGTGATCGAAGTGATCGATGCATGTGTAAAAAAGGTGCCAGTCACTTTACTGGATAAGGTATCTTAATATCTTAGTAACAGTAGTTATGTGTCATGTTTGCAACCAAGCTTGCACTGCCAGGGAGTCGTTTATATCATCATTTATCATAACCACAAACTCACATCATAAGTATGTCTTTTTAAAAGTTTTTGAATGAATGTAGATTACACATATTCTTCACCTGGAACTGTTGTCTTGACTCGTTTCGGTTTAGATCTGGGACCGTCACCTCTCCTCGTGTATGCAGCCACTTGAAAGTCGTACGACGTGCCGGCCTCAGTCCGTCAATGAAAATCTCATCTTTTGAGCCTTTTAAAATTTTATTTCAAATGCTAATAAATCCAGTGATCACCAGAGTTTATTTGCATATATCCAACCGCTTTCAACATCTTTGATCATGGGGTTTCCAACAATTTGTTCGTTTTTGTCCAACTCCAGATAGAAAACCTGGTAGCCCTGGATGAGTCCGTTTTGCTCCAAAGGGGGTCGCCATGTGACAAGTACACTTGTTGAACTTTGAACTGTCACCCTGAGTCTTCTTGGAGCACCGGGAACTGCATAGTAACCAAGTATTAATGAAGGAAATTGATTAATCAATGAAAAAATAATGTTGAATTGAAACATTGAACATACAAAATGTTTGAAACCCCAAAGCATAGTAATAATGATGATGATGATGATAATATTAATAATATTAATATAACAGAAATTTCAAGTTAGTAATTTCTTTAGATAAATATTTTTAATTTTCGAAAAGGAATACATTGCTACACATAAATTCATAGATGAGCATAAAACGTGTTTCACTTGCCATCTTCAAACGTTCGGACCGTAACGGGTTGCGACCAAGGTCCATCTCCGGCACTGGTGTACCCCGTAACTTTGAACTTGTGTCTCGACCAAACCGGCAAACCTCTTAAGACCCAGGAGTGCTCAGGGTAGGGGACATTGATGGTGACTCCAATATCCATCCTTTCTAGATCTTCTTCCCTGTCACTTTTTGAGGATTCAAGAGTAGAGTGGAGGACTCTGTAACCTAAAATCTTCCCATTTCTTTTCCCTTTACTGATTGGCTTCCATATGACTCTGACGGTGGTCGAATCGAGAGCTTCGGCATGAAGGTTTTCAGGAGGTGAACTGGGAACTGAAACATAAAAATTGACGACTCGCTTACTAATGCACGAGTAAATTCCATGTTATTTTGTTAAATAAATGTGTGATTATTAATAGCGTAACAACCAGTTTTAATTCACACAGTTAAAATGAGCACCCTCTTCGTGAGTTTCCACTTCAATTGGTCGAGAATAAGAACTCATTCCCCTCGGAGATTTGGCTGCAACTTTGAACTCGTAAACGACGCCCGGAAGTAGATTTTCAACCAGGCGAGAGTTCAGAGCAGACGGAACTGATGTGGAAGAGTCGGATCCGACGCTTGCGATTGGTTCCCCGTCATCGTCTCCGTATCTGATCGGTCTGCTGTCGATGACGTAATCGGTGACGTCAGAGCTGATGGAATGTTGCCACGTCAGTCCGACCGTTTTGGAACTTCTGGAATCGGCATGCAGTCCTGAAGGAGATTCGGGGGTCGCTGCAAGATGGACAAAATTCCAGATTAACTACTTATGACAAGCATCACTTGGTGAAATAGGCTAACAATTTAAAATAGTACTTTAGCTATTTGTTCCTTTGTTGATTAAATTTTAACCACACATGGATAAATATATGGATAGGATGTAACTTTATCATAACTTATTATCATTATAATAACTTATTGGACCAACCCCTTCATTTGTTTAAACCTTAATTAATTACATGTTATTGGATAAATAAGCCATTCTTGACAAAAACTAGATCATTTAGCTTATCAGATCACAATCAGATCGTGGCCATGAAATGTTTTCATCTGTTGGCAGACTAATCCCAAGATACAAAACAAAAAGAAATTCAACAGATGCTAAGTGAAAATTGAAAATTACAAGTAGGATCAGTTATTAGAAGTTTTATTAAACAAGTTATTTGTCAACCAAAAACACCTTTTTCTTGCATCAGAATCGAAACTGCCTCGGAACTCGGTCCTTCTCCGGTGCTCGTGAAAGCTTTGACGGAGATTTTGTACGTCTTGTTCGGGTGAAGATTGCTGAGGAGACTGCTTCTGTTGGCGACAGTTTTCGTCATCCACGAAGATGGCGGTTTGTCGAGATTGTCATCGTAATAAACTTTATAGCCCTGATGTTTCGGAAGATTCAATTTATTAAATTCTTCTGGCATTTTTATCTCGTAAGTGTTTGTTTCACGGCCGAGCAAATACTCATTTCGAGGTCACATTGACCCAATCGCTCCCTGGGTTAACATCTTAACTCTTAGTGTAATTTATTATATCATCATAACATTAATTGTAGTCTTACTACCCATAATTTATCACTTAGCTGTTTATAATAAGCTTGAAATATTAATTAACTAAACATTAGTGCACACCCGAACGATTCCATTTGCATCGGACGGCTCCTCCCACAGAACGGAAATACTGTTCCAACTGACAGCACTTGCTCTGACCATCTGAGGAGGACTTGAGGGAGCTACAAGTGATTTATATTATTTTATATATACCATCGATAGTACAATATCTGAAGCATCAAAGCAAGCATTAACAATTGAAAAAATATAATATCAACGCAAAACTTGATGTTTGAGTGGATGATTGCATAGCACAATCCCAAAAACGCATGCAGGGAAAACGAGCAGCTTTGGAATTGCACGAAAGTGGAGTGAGGCACGCGAATAATCGTGGAGTAAATTGGAGGGGGTAGAAAATTGTTCCGTAATCACGAGAATGACTCCCTCGCTCGGCTCGTGCGATAATTGAGACCCGCTGGAGAGTTATAACACTTTCTTGCTTTAATAGCGCGGCGAGTAAGCAGACGTTTTGTGACACATGCCACACGATTATGGCGGGTATGAGAGCAGATGTTATTTATCGTTCCAAAATAAATCGTCAGCAAATAAGTGACTTGCGTAAACACGGCGATGTAATTAATCACGTGGCAGAAAGCCGAATCACCCTAGAGCATTCATCGTCTTCCTCAAATTGAGGAACAAATACTTCAAAAGGGCTTTTGTTTATTTTGCACTATAATTGGACCGTTAGCAAAGCCGGGGGTCAAATCTTGTGCCACGAACCTGCCTCCAAGGTGGTGACCTTTATCGAGGTCGGCCTGCTCACCCCGTCATCGCAGTGAAGCTCCACTTGTATCAGGTACTCCGTGAACGGCCTCAAGTCTGTCAAGGTTATCTGAAAGTGAAGAGGAAGACATTATTCAAATGAATGTTTTCGATGTAATTTTTGCGTGGACTCTTTTCTTAATTACAATTAATTACATCGTTGCTACCGCGTTGAGGACTTGAATCACGTATTCGCACAGGTTTGAGCAAGATCCACCGCTGTGTTTGTCAAAGTTGAGGTTGCTCGGTCGTTATTGATTATCCTTTGTTTTGGTACTTTTTTTATATTCCCGTGTGCTTCGTAATGTTTTTTCATTTGAATTTCAAAGTCTTCTTTTCACAAGCTTGATCGCATCCCCAACTGAAACAGTTGCTAATTTGACACACTCCCCATTTTCCGGTTATCCAACCGGAGAAGCTAGCGTTGACAGAAATAGCTTGTAATCTTTATCCTAGCAAGGTGTTGGCTTTCCCAACATGTATTGCAAGGTTGAGTATAATTATTCATTCTGCAACTTTTTTCATTCTTTCTTGTTTCGTCTGCATCAATTTCCATTGTCTACTTGAAGCCGAGGAATTTGACTTTGTTCATTATTCTAGGTATTCTTATTTTTAAGAACACAGAAGCTACATTTCATGAGTCCTGAGTGCGAAAAAGAAATATGAGCGACAAAGCAAAAAACTTTCAAGGTGTTTGTTTGAAATGATCACCAACGAATAAGTCTCCGAAGATAATGCAATTGTCTCAACAGGCGGGCGAACATTTCCTAGCGGAATATTAAGAGCCTTCAACTTTGATATTTCATTCCTGGCTGAGTTATCAAGTTCGTCATTGACAGTTTGACATTTTGACATAGCCTCTACTTTTATGAAACCATTGGTCATTGCCAATCTTAACTTTTACTGGCCTATTTTGTTTAATAAAGTCGTACATCCAAAACGGCACAACCCTTGGAGTTTGTAAGTTCTTGAGTTTTGGTTTATGAGCATCAGTCGTTTCACAAACGTTTGCAATTTTCAAGGACGCTCTCAAAGCGATGCTCTTCTCGCCAGTTGATCTGCATTATTTAGTCACGAACTTGATTTAATAATAATAGTTAATTTATAATGCGCCATTTGCATAGCGTCAGAGGCGTTTCATGTCAAGTCCTACAATATTTCCGAATCCCACTAGACTACCTTGCAAGGCCTTCCTTTCTCCAGGTAATACTCTTGCTCCATCTTAAACAATCCAATCGTTGGTATTAATTTGCTGCGGAGGTGAACAAAATGCGATTTCAAATAAAAGCTTTTTCCGCTGTGAGGCAATTCTTCACAGACTGACTGTTTATTTGAAACTGTTTCTTTCCGCGAGGCGTTAAGATGAGGTCGCCATCAGAAAATTAATAATGTGATGACGATGATGATGATGATGACGATGACGATGATGATGATAGCGATGGTGGTGACAATCATGAATGAAAATTGAATATGGTGGATTACGAGGAGTAATTATGATGATTCTACGAACGGCAAGAAGACTTATCTAGGAACAAAATCTGATGAGATTGACAAAGAGAGGAAAGGATAAAAAGCGATTAAATCTTGGATGGTTTGTTGATAGGAAATTGGAATTTATGCTTTGAAAACACCTCGTTGCTGATTAGAAAAACCATCGAGATTCCAAGGAAATTAATTTCAAAATACAGAATCTTTAAAAGAAATTTTTTAAAAATCAGGAGATCAAAAAGGAAAAATGAAGTCGGTAAGGTGAAGTTGTCAAGGTCACAACTGCTCAAACTCTCACGAACTCACTTCACCCAATCAAAGGAGAGCGCTTTAATTAAGAAACTCACAAATCACATACGTAAAAAGATTTTTTGTGATTATTACTATTATTGAAAAAAACTTGAAAATAAATTTGTGGTTATTAATCGTATCTAATCTAAACCATTATTAATATTATCATCATCAACATCATCACCACCATCGTCGTCGTTATCGTCATCGTCATCATCATCATCACAAATATTTGTAAATATTGTCTGTTACTTTTACAAAACATGCTCGCCTGTGTTTGCTGGGTTTCCCTCTTTGTGACGTCATCGACCTTAGATCCGTTGGTGATTGGTTGATACGAGAGGTGGAAGACAGCATTCTGGAAATCTCCATCTGTCAAACTCCACTGGAGGTGAACTGATGTCGGTGTGATTCCCGAGGTTCTTAAGTTCTCGGGTCCTTTCTGAGAGACTGCGTTCGTTTGACAATCGTTCATAAATCCGTTGTTATTGCAGTTATTATAATTATTATTACAGTTATTATTATTATTATCATCATCATCATCGTCGTTACTCATAATAATAATATCATTACTGCTATCGTTATTATCAATATCATCGTCATTGTTATTATGACTGTTGATATTAATTTTCAATTATTAATTATTGTAATTCTTTACGAATCTATTAAAACTAGATTTACTGAGTTCAGAAATCAAAATAATAATAATAATAATAATAATAATAATAATAATAATATAAATATATAATGATGGAGATTAATAGATGGAGTTATTGACTATATTAATAATGACGATATATATATATTTAATATTAATTAACATAATTTACAAACCTTTGACGCGCAGGTTTACGACATGGGTTATTTCCCCAAGTTCCGAATAAGCCACACAGGTGAGATTCGAGGACACCTGCACGTTCTTCAACTCCAGAACGTTCCTTCCTTCCTGGATCTCATTGAGCTCCTGGCTGCCGTTTAACCACTTCACCTGGGGCATGGGTGACCCCACCGCTACGCAGGTCAACTCTACGTTTGAACCAGGCAGGACCTCCTCGTTTTCCGGCAGGATGGAGAAGAACGGTGAAAGGAGTCTCTCTGTATATGATGGATTGATTGATGATGATGATGATGGTGATGATGATGATGACGACGACATTGGTGATTTCGGTGATGATGAGTATGATGAAGTCATATGAATTATTGGAGCGAACTAATAATGTTGTTGCTGCTGGAGTGCAATTGAGTGCATCCGAGCGAAGGAAATATTTTTCATACATTGATTGACGACCAGATGGCGGGTAATTGTACTGACGATGATGACGACAGTGATGGTGATTATAGCGATGGTGATGATGATGATGACGACGATGATGACACAATGGTGATTGTAGATTAAGAGTTGAATAGCTAAGGGGCAATGACAAAGCCAGCGCAGACGATGATGACGGTGATGATTAATAAATTATAATAGATGGTGTCATCCATGGATTATGGGCAGCCCCAGGCTAGATTTTGTGGTATCACCTTTTTTATTTAAAAATTTAACAGTTGCTCAACTTCAAGCAATCATCCAAACTTTTGCTTGATGATGACAAGCAATGAAACCTCCATCTCCATAAATTTTACTAGAAAAATTGTTTTTATATATAAAAAAAAATATTCCAAATACTTTTGGCATAAACTTGGACAACTGGAGAATAGGATGTGCCCAAGTCATTTGTTGCCACACATCTGTACTTGCCAGAGTCAACCTCAAGTGTTCTGTCAACTTGGATGATGTAATTGCCTTCATCTAAGAATAGAATAATTGTAACGTAAGTGTCACTAATAATAATTATATTAATATTAAATAATTATATTCATATAAAAATATGAACAACAGCAACTATAATAATAATAATAATAATAATAATAATAATAATAATAATAATAATAATAACAATAATAATAATAACAATAATAATAACAACATTAACACTTAACNAAATAATTATATTCATATAAAAATATGAACAACAGCAACTATAATAATAATAATAATAATAATAATAATAATAATAATAATAATAACAATAATAATAATAACAATAATAATAACAACATTAACACTTAACAATAACAATAACAATTAATAATAGTAACACCAACAATAATAAAAATAATAATGATTGCAGCCACCAGTGGTGAAGACTTTCATCCTGGAATGACTCTTATCATCGAGGGGCACCTGATCCTTGGTGAAGAGGACAACGGGAGGAGGATTCCCTGTCACCACGAACAGCAGCACCATCTGTCTCTCCACCTCGAACACTTGGAGTGTCGAAGAAATCGAACATTGAGGAAAACCGTCGGGCACTGAGGGGAGATTGTTTTTATAATTTTAAATCAATTTTAAATTAATTCGATTTAAATCGGTTTTATGAATATTATTTCAAAAATATAAATACCATTATTATTATTATATCAGTTTCATTATTCCACAATAAATGCAGTTGAAATAAGTAATAAAGCTGAAAATAAGTTGTCAAACAAACTGTCATGTCACATGCAATGGAGCACAATTTATGAAGTTACCTCTGCCTTTTACGACGTTTAAGTAAGCCTGGGGAGAGCTGAGTGCATATTCGTCAGACTGGCTGGTCGAAATTCGACAAACCACGGATCCCTGGTCTTTCCTCTTGGCCTGGAGGACTTCCAAGGTCGATCTTCCACTACCCGACGTCACCACAAAGTTGTGTCGCTTCATAGTCACCTTCTGGTCGTTGACATACCATGTTATCGTGGCGTCCGCGACGTCCACAGCGCAGAAAAAAAGTGCTTCTTTCTGCTCCTGAACAGTCTGGTTGGAAGGAACTGTGGTAAACTCAAGACCTGGAAAGGGATTTAAAATGGAACTTTTTACAAGTACTTATTTGCATGTCGGGCGCTTCATAAATGCTAGTCATAATAACTTTAAAATAGAAATTCAACTTTTGTGAAATACAATCATGCATCGTAAAACGTTCTAGCTTCTCCTCATGTGGAAATGTAAATATTCAAATTATTGTATATCTTACCATGAGAGACTGGCAGGATAGAGGACAAGAGACTAATAGAGACTAGACAACTGATAACAACCCTATAGAAACAAACGCTACCAAGATTCATCCTCTTTAGAAACAAGTCATTTGAAGAAACCATTTCAGAGACTCAACGGCATGTCTTGATTGTCTGAAATTGAGATTCAATATCGATAAATTAACAGGTGCTAATTTATTCAAATTACTGCCATTTAAATTTAAATGCACTTTTCATCGCATGAATTCATACGTCAGAAAAGAAAGCAGGTAACAACGGTGTGTTACGAACGAACGGACAATGCATGAATGAATGAATGGATGAGTTGGCGCCGCCTCTTACGTAACCATACACAAACGTAACAATCACAAAGTAGAACTGGTCGACTGCGAAATTGGCGAGGTGAGACATTCCATTAAAGACCCATTTATCGATAAACTTTGAGATTTTTAATCACAAGAAAAATGAAAACCACTGGAAATCCTTGATGTTGTTGTTGCTGTTGTTGTGTGAGAAGATCTGAATGGAATGCCAACAATTTAAAAACAAAAACACATCCAATCACAAGTTTGAGTTTTGGATCAAGTTTCTCACTTGAAGAACAATGTACAAGCACTTGAAAGGCAATAATTCTATTTTTAAAATACTCGTGTTGTTTCGTCAGTGCATATTTTGTGCTTTGTAAATACTCCGGGTTACTTACGTTAAGAAAATTATTTAAATTTATTTTGGAAAATCTCAAATAATGATGATTAAATAGTTACTTAATCCAGTTGCGTCTTGCATTAATTCCATACAATTAGACTTCAATCAACTGCTTTGAAAGTGTGAAGGAACGAAATTATCCTAAATAAATGTTATTTCAACCTGAGAAAGTTAATAAATCTCACAATTTATTCCAAATGTTAGAAAACACACGCGAGTTGTTTAAACACCACCACATCGGATGATAACGAGCGAATGAACGATTGAATTGTGAAAGCAAACAAGTGGTAAAGCTTGCTAACCAGTAAAAAAACCATACCTTCGAATCAACAAACCATTTCCAAGACAAAATGTTTAAAATGCTCTTTCGCTACAGGTTACTTTGCCTCGGAGCATTCAAACTCTTACGTCAGCCGATAAAACCTCAAATTAAATCCAGGTTACCCGCATATTTGTGTTTGCGATTCAATCACAACTAACAACAATAATAACAATAATAACAGTCTAATAATGTTACCAGAATGTAATGGATCAATAATAATAATAATAGTACTCAACAAGAATCTACCTGCAAGAGACATTGCAGCTAAAATCAGCCGAATACCCTTGAGAGTTTGACAAAGCACTCATTTTTCGTTGATTTCTAACTTTTTGGGATCAAACAACTCAAACGAGGTACTGGGATTCTAAAGCTTTGTAACGCTTCAAACTGAGGCCTAATTGAAATTAACATTGCAAATGGATGACATTGAATGTGATGATGCTTAAAAATACATTGCTAGATCAAATTACCTCACCCGCTGATGACGTGTTTTTAATTTGCACCGCGGTGGATTAAACGGATGCCACCTTGGTGTAACAAAAACCGTCATTAACGGGTTGAAACTGTCGTTCCCTCCTTTTTACTCGCGTTTGTTTGGAGCAACTTTAAACAACAAAATGAAATGTTTGACTTTTGTAGAAAAGTATTTAGGAGACGATGATAATGACAATGATAATGTGGATTCCTAATGGAAGGATAGTTTTCACTCCTTCATCGGACATTGATCATGGCCGCCCCTGATATTAGTTCAATTAGGTCTGCCCCATAAAACCTACCAATTGTAGGTTATAAGCAAATTTTAATCTATCATAAGTTGAAGTGGAACACAACCCAACATCAAAAGTTCGAACTATAAATCATTGACGAACATCACAGCTACGTAGTGTCCAGATCCTATTTCAATCATAAAACGAGTACAACAGCCAGGGACATCCAGCTTATTAGCAAATAAATTAACTCGTTATTGAAACCGGCCACAGTATTCGAGTAGAAATAGCACGTGATTGTTGGATAAAACAAACCCCCGAATAATCTTTCACCTTCAGAGAACAACAGCACATTTTGAAACGTGCAACAGGTGCTTATCAGCATATTTCCAAAAGGATCAACAAATGTGACTAATGCGATGACTACCTCAATCAAGGTAATTTATTTCCACCAAATCACCTGTGCTGTTTGTTTTAGTGGTTCATGGCTCAAGAAGTCAAACATTGCTCACCTCGACAAAGAACTTTCAACAATCCAAAAAACATCCAAGCAAAGAAAAAGCATCAATTAATTCGGAGAATTACAGAGAGAGAGATGAGCACTTTTAACCAAATGCGCCACCACCATGTCTCAGCGATCACAACGCTTCAATTAAACGAATTCAGATAACAGGGTACGATGACCTGAGCAATCATAGTAATGAGTTCTAAACTCCTCAAAGGTCCTATTTGTATTCATCTCTAATGGTATTGCCAGCAGTTTAAAATGGATGAATGCCATAATTAGGGAAATTATTACATCAGAGACGCTCCAAGAGCTGCCATTAAAATCCCGCTGCCAAAGAGAAGTTACTTCAAAGGAAATTGCCTACAAAGGCGTCTGCTACAATAAAAACTCTTACAACTCTCAATCATGTCACCTCCTGAGAACTCTAAATTCTTGAAGTGAAGTTAAGAAGCGCTTGAAGCGCTTAAAACAACTTTCGTGAGTCACAAAAATATCGACTGCTAAAGATTTCTCGATTCGGGGCACAAACAATGGCTTTGATGGGGAGTCTTCTTATCAACTATTTAATGCTGTCATTGTCTACCGCTTCAGTTTCACGTCGGTCCTCAAAACTTTCTTTAAAGCTTCCAAAGGACTTTGAAAACAAAAGTCCAGCAATTTACGTAATAACTACATTCCTTGCAGTTAGAAGTTCTCGTGTGTAATTGATCCACGAATTCGACAATTAGCTCAACCTTGTCTTATTCGTCTGCATGAATTTGGCAGGAAGGTGATTCAAAAACAAGTCCAATCATGTTCTTTGACATTCTTTTGACCTTCGTTTGTAACGAATGTGTCAAGAAAACGAAGCGTAACGCCCGGTTATGCGGAATGGGATTTGTTTACGTTCAGAGGTGGTTTGTTGTGGAATTAACACCGATGTTTAAAATTCAATTCAAGAAGGATTAAATAATTTACTTTTACTGCGAAATCATTAAAAGATGCGAAATAAACATCTGAACGCATTAAACAATAATAAATATAGCTAATAATTGTGGCTGTTAAAATACGTTAGCAATGTTAACCTTTGAAAACAGAAATTCTCCTTGCAAATTATTACCGAAACCACACCAGTTTAGGTTTTTAAGTTAATTTAACTAAAAAAATCGCAAATCGTGAAAACAAATTTAATTATTTGACGGATTGTTTGTCAAATTAGATGAAATCCAAAATCCAAAAATATTTCCCACATTAAACAAGGAACGAATGAGAAAAGGAGCAATCTTTAATGGAAGTTTTAATACGTTGCAGGTCGATTAAATAAATTTCAATTATCGGTATTTGTTGTCTGAGAACCAGGGTTAGCGTCGCATCCAGACATCTACCTTTATTAGCATTTCAACCTGTTTAATTCAATTTGATTGTTTCCTTAGCATGCTGGAACACACGTGTCAGGTGGAAAATAAAAGTGGTTAGGAGCAGATGCATGTTTTCATGGCACATCAATTTCGAGATAAACGTGAGGTGGGGGTCATAAGGTCAAAGGTTCACACAGCACCTGACACGTCCCAGGTAAGGACAGTCAGCTAGAACTGTATCAAGATGTGCGTGTGCGTGTGCGTGCTTGGGTGTTTTTAATGAAAATACACATTTAAACAATCGGAACTATTTCTTTTAAAAGCTAATTAGCATTTCAGGACAACAAATCTATAAATATCTCGATCATTCAAAAAATCCCCCAAACAAACGAAGTCGACTCAATATGTTAAACAAAACTTACCTCAGCTGGTGAGTAGCGTAGAGTCGTAAAATCGAACAATGAATTATTAAATAAGACAAGAAATGAAACAATAAGCAACAAAAAGTCCTAAAATATCTTCTAATCCTCTCGGTGAGAGTCACTTTCATCAGCGGACAACAATCGAGTGAGGTTCTCGCAAACAGTTTTTGAAAGAACAGCCCCCTACGTCGGTCTGTGTGCGAACCAATGGCTATCGAGTTGCGCGACACGTGCGTCGATGCACGACCGTTTGGGTGATGATGATGATGATTAGATGGAATAATAAACCTATTAAACAGCAATTAATTGTCTTTAATGTGATAACAGTTAGATGGGAATTAGTCGGTAATAATTAAAATTCAAGATTCAATTATTTACAAATCGGGAAATAAGACGAGGGATTGATGTTGAAGAGTCACCTATGCTGATAAACAAAGATTAAAAAAAACACTGATCACTGAAGTTGTTAGGCTACGTGAGCAGGTAACGTGATGTGGATCACACGTGAACAACGCACGAACACCACACATAATAAATAATAAACCGTACTCAACCACTAACAGTGAACATCATTCCGACCCTAGTCTCGAAACTAGATCAACAAACTATCACCTAATCCTAACGTACCTGATACTCATTAAGGCATTTCAAATGCGAGTGTTAGCACACGTGGATTCTACTCCGAGCTTTTGTGGCGCTGCTAACATCTCGTCTCATCTCATCTCGTGTCACCGACGAGACAAGAGGTCTCCAGCGATGTCACGCTGAACAAACACTCAACTTGAAGAGCTAACCTGGGCCCGTGTCATCAACAAGACAAAATGGACGACCATTCAAGGCCTAGCCATGTCAGCACCTCATTGTTATAGCGGCAAATCAAATAAAGATGAGCTGGGTGGTGCGCTTTCCCACGGAGCGAATTCACCGGGTGGTTAATGTAGTTTTATGCCACCGTGTTGTGCTAATGGAGATAATGGAGAAATAGATGGATTTAAACCCATGAGGGAGAGAGTGGGGAGGCGATGAAAGATTAAATGTTCGGTGGGAGATAAAGCAATATATCTAACGTTAGATACGATGTTAGGCGCGCGCATGTTTGTGTTGACATCGATAGAGAATGGACCGATGATGACCAATGACATGAGGGAAGTTGTGTCAGATCTCAGAAGCCCCGAAGCATGCCAGCATTTCTAAATGTCCCTCTCCGAATTATAGGGGAAAGTAACAGCTCCGAAATATCGCACTAATGAAGGCGCTAATAGTTATTCAAGTAAGACATCTTTAAAACAATTGTAATGCCCAGCAATGCAAATTAAAATGATTTTTCTTGAAAATTAAACAAAAAAAAATAATAATAAAACTTCAAAATTGAACATAAAATGTAACTACCAGTTTTGCGAAACATTATCCTCAGACAATTGAACTCCATTTGTTGTTGCGAAGCAAGTGCATTGTCAAAACAGCCAATTCTAAAGCAGTGATGTTCTTAAGGGCTTTCTTTATACGAGAAAAACACTACAGGTGAGCTGATGTTTAAGTCAAAATTTCGATGTTCGCCTAAAGTTTTCATTGCACATTAATTATTTCTCATTTGCATTTATTTTCAATCAAATTTATTTTACTAAATACAAGTTTACCAAGAATTGATTCTATTAAACAAATTTTCTTTTATTCACAGCCCTCGAAATTTGCCGAATTTGTAAACAACAATACGAAGTAAATTTGAGCGGGAGATGGAGGCTTCGGTGCTCGCTTTGGCCCCCAATTTGGGAGTCAAGACGGACTCAATCATAAAGTATTTCTGAAGACTTTAACGTGGCCCATTTGCCAAATTATTAATTTTTACTGATTTCGCTTAGAAAGGCAACAGAACTGGCGAGAATAGCGGAATCGAAGTGGAAAAGCAGCTCTTTGTCATCGCTAAACGTTTCCAGCACTTCCATAGCTGTGATGTGCCTGGAATTGGCAGCTACTCACAATTCCCAACACGTTGACAGAGTAAATAAATTATAACTTAATTTATTTTATAAACAAGTATATAGGCACTTTTCCAAACAGGATGCTGCAATTCGACTGAGCACCTTAACAAAAAAGACGTATTTGACAGCTTTTAAATTCGTTCAACAAATGTTGGACATGAGGCAAGACACCTCCATCTCAAATTTGTCAATTCAATTTGGATGCTCGGAGGCAAAGAAATTAGCAGAACAGATCCTTTCAAGGTAAGTGAAGACACGAACACTTATTTTTATAAATTGGTTCCATATTTTTTATAAAATATTGTGGATGACAGGTACCAGTCATCCCAAAGCAATCTGGATCTTGCAGACTTTAATGCTGAACTTTTCAATGCTGCTTCTTTATATGCAGCTTGCAAGTATGTTGTTACAATAATTGCTGATTTATTGAAACAGCAGGATGTACAAGCTTTTACATTCAATATGTATGTTTTGATTTTAAAGGAAGTTAAAGTTTAAAATCGACAAGGCCAAGATTGTGGCTTCTGTTGGAATCAAGAAATCAGTTTTCGACCGTTTGGTTTTGCAGTTTGAGAAGATTGCAGCAGAAGTCATTGGCACAAAAGGTGCTCAATTTTCTATCAAATATTTATTTTTTAAAGTATTAACACAAAAATAACAATAAAATGTTTGCAGAAAATCCGTGCACAAATGAAGTGGAAGTATCGAGAAATCTTGCCGATTCTATAGAACAAGTATCCGGTGGGTGTACTTGATTGTGTTTTGCAATCTCTGAGACTGTTCACTCAAACTGCAGCTTATCCTTAAAGAGACATTTGAAAGTGGCAAAGCTGGAAGTTTTGGAAAACTAACAAAGGAAGATGAAGAGGAGGATTACCAGACCTGGAAAAAGAGAATCCTTTCTCAAGCCAGAGCAGCATTGGCTCAAAAGTGATGCAGACATGAATTGAACACTAGCCCTTCGTTATATATAGATCCAATTAATATAAATAAATTATTTTGTTAAACTAAGTCATGTCATTCGAGGAGGTTCATCATTAAGCTGAAATGCTTCAACTGATCCATATGCTTTCGAAACATGGTCGTCGGTCATTTATTTACATAGCGTCGAACTGGCTGATCATTTCTATTCCAGTCGAAAGATCAGCGAGTTTAAGCAAACTTTAGGCTCCCTCTCCAGTTCTGATGTTATTTGCTACTTGCCTGCTCCAAAGCACCGCACACGGATGTCACCGACGTAGTTGATTCTCTGAGATTCTGATTCTTTGCAAACCGGCGTGTTCCATACTTGTGCTTTTTTCTTTGTAGATGCCGTAGCAGGGCGTGGCTTTGATTTATTTCAATACACATTCGCTCGCTTCAGACTGTAGAAATGTCCGCTCGATATTACATGAGAAAAATAAATATTTGCTCTCGTACTACTTCAAGACTTTCGAGACACAACTCTCTATCCCTGTTACCGCATTCGTCATTATTTTTCTTTCTCGTAAAAGTAGATAAGCTTAACCAGCTTTAGAAGAATGTAAATTATTTCGTCACTCTGTCGAAAATAATGGATGCACAGTAGACGCCCACAATGTAAACAATACTAATCCTTTTGAAGAGTAAACGCAAACGAGTCATATAATTGGATTCCGATCGTCGTGTGTCTCACGGATAATGTCATACATTTTCCATTTAGTCTCTCGTCATATGCCGTACTGGCCACCATATGTCCATTTCATATTCGTCCAAGTGACAACTAATCTCGAGACGTAATTTGATTATGGCGAGAATATTTGTTGGAGTTTTATTATTATTAGACATTGACGACGAATATTTTGAGGATTAAGTTTTGAGATTAAACCCTTAAAAGGTTCGAACATGAAATAGTTTCTAAATTCCAAAAGAACCACTGCTTCGTTGCAATTAATCAAAAATTCATTGAGTGCCACTTTGGTGCACTTCATAACTTCTTTGTCATAGCTGACATGGTGCTCCAAGCTGATCATAAAATGCCAAACGTGTGCTGTTAAAGTCGCTGTGATCGATCACAATAAAATTGCAATTTCTTATTCCAATTGTAAAAAGAAACACAACTTGAGATATGGAGTTTTATTTTCAATAAGCATAGAAAAATCTGGCAATAAAACGTGAATCCATTGGTCAAAAATCGAAGCAACCCGGCATGCCCGACGTGCAACATCTCGAACGAAAAAACTAGAATTGCAAACAACTCAAAAATATAATGAAGCAGGTTAGAGCGAGCATTGGATTCGGGGGATTAAATGTGAAATACCTCAACTCGACGAAAAGGAGAAAGCTATCAGGAAGTAAAGCTATCATTAAGGGCTGGGTTAACTCTACTGACACATGAAATCTACTCTGACAACTTATCTGGACACTCTAAAACCATTAAAAAAAGACAGAAAGAATGGATATCCAGCAACCAAATGATGAAGCTGATTAAAGCTATAAAAACTGTCACAGTTTGGTTATCAACAAAAAGAAATTTGAACTGATTTGAAACACATCCCCCACAAGAAGATCCAACTCATTAATTGACAGAAAAAATTGTAAATAGTTTCCTTTAGTCACCATTTTAGGAGATAAAAATGAATATGAGCTCAAAGACTTGCTTCCAGTAGGTCGGTATCCTGGATTTTTTTTGGATGGACACAAGGTGGCCGTCGACAACGAAAAAAGTTACGAGCTATGAAAAATACGGAGGCATTTGAAGTAAAATTAGTGAAATTCAGCTTTGTAACACCAGGATGCGATATGCAAGAAGACATGCTGTTATTAAGAGGCCGAAAATCACGATCCGAATTCAACTGAAACTCAAACATGCCGATCCGAAATGAAATGAATGAACGTTTTGTTGCTACGGCGACAAGAAAGGAAAAATTAATTCCATTGACAGAATAATGCTGCCTGTCTCAGAAGGCTTTTCTCCAAAGGATTTGTGACCCTAAAATCTGCTTAAAGTCTCATCATTGTTAGCTATGTTTCCACACTGTAATTAAGCAACATTTTCATGATTTCCAAAAGTTCAATAAGGGGATAATCTTTTTATAGAAACACATGCAAACACTATTCTCACAAAATATAAAAACATTAATCAAATAATGACGATCTCGAACATCACGAAAGCTTTTTTAACTTTAAAATAGAAAAAGCATGTCTTAAGCAGAATTTTCAGCATGATTTGAAATATAAAGAGTTGTCTGACAAGCTGAGAGCCTGTCAGAAGCAGGTAAAATGTGCAATACATAAACAGTTTGTCTAAGTCTCCAGGTGCTTGATGAAATCTATGAATCTCAGCAGATGTAATGAAATTAAGATTGGCTACTACCTTTGAAAAGAGTCAATCATCAAGTTCAAAGCAGATTTGGATAAAGTTAAAAATAGAATCTATAAAAAATGTCTGACAATTAGGCGATCATACAACACTTTCCACACTTCTTCTTTTTCTTCAAGTTAATTTCTTCTGCTTTTTGTGGTGTTTCTAGAGTGCTGGTAACTTTTGAAACTTCTACCACAACTGACTGGGATTCACCTTTCTGGACAACATCTTGTGTGGAATGAACCTGGCCTTCAAGGCTGTTCGAAGTGTTACATTGCATATCGTCATCTACTTGGTTAGAATCTTTAGGAACGTTATTGTTTTCCATAGCATCTGGATCTGCAATGTGGATCTCTGTCCGAGTGATGGTGGAGTGAGATATGATATAATCGGCCTTTTGCGAAAGAACTCCGTCAACATTGAAAGGGTTTCCTCCATTTTCATTCCTAAACATTAAATTGTTAAATTTAACGTAAAGAAATTATGAATGTTCTCACCAAAAACCAGAGATAATAAAAATCGTGCAGTACTAATTCCTACAAAACCTTATTTACTTAGACAAACGGCAGGTTACGGATTAGTAAAAAAGTTTTGCCATATATATGGATTTTGCAATGCCTCAGTTTGTAATATCAAAGGTCAAGAATGGATCACGTCCGAAAACGGTCATTCGTAGTAAACTAACGATCGCTAAGTCGTAAGTGCAAATATTTAAAAAAATACAATTGCAGTAAAATTTCGACGACGACGCTTTGCTTAGAACTAACTTCGAAACTACAACAGATGTTTCGTCTGCCATGTTGTGAGTTTTCATTCGCCGAGACCAGGGATGACTACCTTAAAGAACTTTAATATAAAGGATGTTATAACTTTTATTCAGAAAAAGTACAACACACCAATTTCTACTAAACTCTTCAATAATATTTTTGTCGCGATTTCAACTCGAGATTAAAGACTCGGAGCACCATAGCCCTATTCCGAAGTGGGCTTCTGAACACCTTCTGTCCAATGGTGCAATTGGATTGCCTAAATTGTATACATGCATTTCATTTTATATCAGTAGCTCACTTTCATTTCATTCCATTTTAGGCCTTAGTATGCGTTATGCACAACCCTTTAAACGAATAAACAGATTAGCAATTTCTGAATAACTCTCTTCCCAATATTTTAAATTCGGAATGAAATGACTTTGCAGTTATCCAATTAGCGTTGCTTATCAAAAAATTATTTGGATAAGTATTTGTTTTATTATTATTATTATTATATAATTCTAAAACCATGCTTATTATTACATGAAGAAATCCTTCATACCTGAGAATTTAGCGTTTAGATTTGTGTAGACATTTTCTATTAACCAAATATTTCTCTGATTTATAAATTAGTTACAAATGGTTAGGGTTAACCGTAAACTTCCCGCTGTATTATTCTGGGGAAGTGCTTACAAAATATGTTTTTAAACGCGGATGTTCGCTGAAGGATATGTTTGATACTGATCTTTAATTCAGTCCTAATTCACAGTTGACTATGGCCGAGGAGGACATCACTATTCCATACACAAGTTAATTTTTAATTATTCTTGTGAACATGTAATGTTGATTGAAAATTTATTTAGTGCATTTTCTAATCAGATTTAAGTCTTGAAGAGAAGGTTCAGTTGGCCAGAATATGTAAGAGGAAAGAACAACTTATTTTGGAGATAGAGGTAAAGTATCTCTAATATTAGGAAGTTACTAGCTATACAAATATTTGAAGTATTCAGAAGCTAATTATTTGAATGATTATCAAGCAACTAAGAGAGGAAATCTTACAAGTCACAAGTGAAATTGAAGCTTATGAAAATAATGAATTAGAGAAGTAAGTTACAGCCATTAAACACTTGGAAATAGCTGCTTATAAAGCAATAATAAAAAAAAAATTGCTAGCAAATAAAGGATTTTTATTCTTGGGAATGTGCGACACTCAAACTATTTCTTGGTAAATAGCCTCATTAATCAAATGATGAGGTAAAACTATTTGAAAAGCATAATATAAATTGTTGAATATTTAATTGAATTATTTTTGAGTCATAATCTCTGAATCCAAGCTTTGATGAGCTGGTTTGTTTCTTTTTCAACATATTTTGGACTAGTTTATTTATCACACAAAGTTGTGAACTTAAATTCCAGAGAAACTATATAGCTAATTGTGTTTCAAACTTTCTTTATACCAAGGCACATTATTTTTGAAGAAGCTAGCTGTAAGGTTATTTTTTACAAACAATTTAAAATTTATAGGGAAAATCCTCAAGCAAGATATGCTCACATTGGGAAAAAAAAATTTAACATTGATCCATCCAAGGTGATTTGTAAAGTTTATTTGCCAAAATGTTATCTGAGTTAGTAACTGATTTAAAAATTTAACGAACATTGAAAAAATAAAAATAAATGTAATCAGTAAATGAAATAAGCGATAAAGACGCCATCATCTTACGAGCACAAATACATTTCAACCAAAAGGGCATCGACTACTTGATCGAACACGAGGTCATTGACAACACAGCGGAAAGCATTGCAAAGTTCTTGTACAAGGGAGAAGGTTTGAGCAAAACTGCCATTGGAAATTATTTTGGAGAGAAGTGAGCCTCAGAGATTTATGCAAATTAGAATGCATAGTATTATTTAGTTATGATAATATTTGTTGTTATTAAATATAAGCACGTTAATACAAGTTATTGTTATTGCGGTCGCTTTTGGCAAGTTAAATGATGAGTTAAAAATAATTGCACCCTATTTTGTTATAATTAATGTTAAAATTAAATTTTTACTAATATTTATGTTAATGTAATAAAAAATGATTACACATTATTTTCATCATAGCTAATATCCTTGATGCTTTTTTTATCTTGTTAAATTTTTAAATTCAATTTCCTCAATGGAAGACATGATTTCTGGAATCCATTAAAAAGTTGCATCCGACTGGAGTCGCCTCATTCCAGTGGTCTGAAGACATCAATTTAAAATTAATTATTTTTTTATAAAAACTCAACAAATAGTTTCATAATTTCTAGTTCCATTTCAAACATTCAACAAATTTGCCCAATTTGCTTCAAAAATAGAAGATTGAAAATAAGATTATTTAAGGAATAATTCCTAATTTTATTTGTCTTTTACTTTCATATCAGGGATGACTTCAACATTGAGGTTCTCAAGACTTTCATTCTACTCACAGATTTCGAGGGAATGCCTCTGATGGATGCTTTTAGGTTTAACACAAGCTTATTTGTTGTTGTGGTCGGGTGGCTTTTACAACCCTGTCGGTTGTTATCGGCTAATTAATTATTGGTCATGCAGATATTAATTAATTTCATTTAGTAATTTCAACGATAATTGACGGGTAAATGTCGAGCCAATTGTCGTTCGCCAGGCATTACTTGTCGGGATTTCGTCTGCCCGGCGAGGCTCAGAAAATCGACAGAATTGTAGAAAAATTCTCTGAAAGATACCACGAACAGAATCCAGACTTCTGCAAACATCCAGGTCAGTTGTTAATATTGAAAAAAAAGTCAATTATGCTAATTACCTGCGACATTTGCAACGCATCATTTGAAGTCATCTGATAAATTGCCCGTTCATAATTGGGAAGTAGTTATTGATTTATGGCTGTAGATGGATGTTTTCCATGATGATCTTATTAGACGGCAAAGCCCAAGTCTACATTCGTATTTATTTCCGACCCAAAATTTCCTTTCAGTTGTTTCTTGTTTCATGATTTCAATTTTTTCAATGATTTCTCATGTTTCAAACTGTACTCTTTGTAGACAACTGCTACATTCTTTGCTACTCCATCATCATGATGAACACATGCCTCCACAACATCAACGTCAGGGACAAACCTTCCGTGGAACAGTTCATCTCCATGAATCGAAACATCGGAGAAGGAGGAAACTTTCCGGACGAACTGCTCAGGGTGAAGATCGCTCGGCCGAGCTGCTCGACCTTGGAAGCTGTTTTCAGAATTATTTTAAGTTTTTGTTGTTTACTTCAGGGCATCTACGAAAGCATAAAAAATGAGCCTCTGAAGTTGATAGATGACAGCGACAGCGACCTCATGCTGACATTCTTCAACCCCGTCAAGGAGGGTTGGCTCTGGAAACAAGGCAAGTTGAAGGGTCATAACTGGTCAATTGAATATTAATTGCTTGTTCACTTTCTAGGAGGTCGAGTTAAGAGCTGGAAATGGAGATGGTTCATTTTGAATGACAATTGTTTGTATTATTTTGAGACAATGGAGGTCAGCTGTATGCATTTTGTTGGAATAAATATTTTGAACAATACATTGAAATACTGAATTATTGATCAATCTGCATCATTTGTAGGACAAAGAGCCAAAAGGAATCATACCTCTGGAAAATGTCCAGGTGAGAGAAGTACCGAGCACTCACAGGCAGCACTGCTTTGAAATTCATTCCAAGGGAAATGATGTCATCAAGGCATGCAAGACCAATTCGGAAGGGAAAGTTGTTGAAGGTTGTAGTGCAAAAAAAAAAAAATAACACATTCTTTTAGTATGTTAGGCATTTTTAATGTTTTGAACATCAAAGAGAATTTTGAACTATCAAATGAAAAGAAATAATTGATCCATTTCTTTCCTCCAAATACCAAACATCCAGGGAAACACAATGTTTACAAGATGAGCGCACAAACCTCGGACGACAGAGAAGAGTGGATTCGAGCCATAAGGTAGGTTTCCTCTTTTAACAATAGCTGTCATGAATGCTTCATCGGCTTTACTTATAAGTTGTCATAATTAAGATTTGGAAGCAGTATATTGTCATGAATGCTGTGCAAATAATCATTCAGAAAATCATTTATACATATTTTCATTATGTGTTATGTCAAACTCCAACAATGTTTCTTAGGACCAGCGTCAGCGACAACCCATTCTACGCGATGCTCGCGAGTCGACGGAAAAAGGCTTCCGAGGGGTGAATCGACATCGAACCAACAACAAAATCGTAATATACAAGGGACTTGATAGACAGCTAATCACATAAATTCGTTACGCTGAAGACTGACGTATTCCCTACTGCAGGTTCGGTGATCGTGAGAGGATATTTTTCACAAAGTGCAATCAAATCATTGACATTAGTTTTCCTTAAGTTGCAATTCCAAGGCCAGCTTGATGAGAATGATATTAATTTCCATAGAAAATACTCTGGTTTTGGATTGCAGACGATCGACTTTTGCCGCCTTACTTTGTTTTGACCTTCGGCAGGTGCTTGCAATCAGATCCGAGCTTCATTTGAATTATGCAAATTTCTTGATTTTTGTATTCATTTGATACTCAGTTTGTTGTTTTTTTTGACATTCCACTTCAATTAAATTAAAAGTTTCTTATTGAGAAGTTCTGAATCACTTTTATTTCGAACAAGGAGAATCACAATATTAATTTTAAACATGTTCACTTAAAACAGGCAGTTCTCAAATTTCAACAACGCCACCGATTTAGAAAACTCGGTGGATAATAGCTGTCGTGCAAAACACATCTAAAATGACTGTTCCCTCCCAAGTCAACAAGGTTTAAAAAGATCACCAAATGAAAAGATAAAACTCACGCAAGATTAACAAATAGTTAAGTTATTATCAACAATTGGCATAAAATGCCGATTACTTAGCTCCTGGCATTGGCTCCCAACGAAGAAAGTTTGACGTCTGCCTTTTCCAACTTTTCAAAATGCTTCTGTCCGTTTCTAATGTTCGACAATGTTACGACAGAAGCTGTGAACAAAATCGATAGTAATAGTGCCATCGACGATAATAAATTCGGGCAATAATATTATAGCTGTATTTGAGCCACATTGTGACCGTGGCTTAATCAGCATTCACTCAGCATTAAGATGATTGTGAGAGGAAAGCCTCCTTTGTGATGAATACTCACTTATCTCAGGATCTGAAGTGACCACCAGGACGTAAGTATTGGGAGTGAAGCTTTCGATGTAGGCCGCAAACTTGGAGTTTCTGACTTCGATGCTGTTGAAAGAGGCTGTAACCTTGCTGCAGCTGATCTTGAACTGTTTGATGATGTTGCTGATCTTCTCGAAACGATGGATGTCGGGATGGTTCTTCCTCTCGCAGTGGCAAATGACCTGTGGAAGCATGAGTTCTTTGATTTTCAATAATTCATTTTTGATAAATTTGAATAGCTAGTCTGAATGTGATAGCCACTTTATTCAAATGATATGGACAAATTTTATCCTTGAAATTATATGTGAACCATTCATCAATGTGAGAACTATTATAAATAACACTTAATTTATGTGGATTATAAAGTGTTACTTCTCGAATAATTTTGTGCTAACCAGAAACGTCGCCTTCTCGAACAGTAAAATCTCATCTGCCTCCAAAAGTTCAGCAAATTTGACTAGACTAGTCTCGATCTGTTTGATGTTTGGAATGAGTTGGTAAACAATGGCAGACCAGGCCTTGTACAGGGTCTCGTCCCAAATGGAGGTGGCGAAGCAAGTGCAGCTTCTTTTTGAAATGTCTTCTGTCAATCCTGTCAGTCTGCTCTGTCTGTCCTCAAACAGCTACAACAAGAAAGTGATTGTATTAGCCCTCTTGACAGTTCAAGAACAAATAAAACAAATACTCTCATCAGAAATAATATGACAACACACAGGTAAACAATGAATGAGACTTTATTAGCTCTCATAAAATGTTTTGATTACTTTTAATAAATCTGTAAATGTAATGTTCTGCCTCCCTGGGTTTTAAGCAGGTCTAATTTTAAACATACTTGCAGTAAATTGCATGTCAAGGCAATAACATTTACTTTAAAAATTTAGCAAATAAAAATAATAAAAAGAAAAATATCCACAAAAGAACCCACTTTCTTCTGTTCATTTGTTTGGATGAGATCCATCTTGTGGATGAGACAGAAAACTTTGGCTTCGGGAGAATAACTGCTCAGAGCCTCAAGGCATCGTTTGTAGTCTGCAAGATCTTTGTCTATTTCCCTGCTTTCGACATCGAAGACATAGATGAGGACCTCGACACTCCTGAATATGTTCTCCTTCTGAGCAGACAAATAACTCTCCAAGAAGGCCTCCTGACCACCACAGTCCCACAAATTCAAAACTAGGTTCCCAAGGAAACGAACATGGGAATGTTCGACTTCAACTGGAGCAAGGAAATAAATAATTTTTCAAATCCATCATATAATATATGATGATATAATAATCATCATCATCTCATATCTAGTTCGATATTTGACAATAGATAGTTGCAGCCACAATTCCATTAAAAGAAACTATTCAAATGAAAAGACATAAAAGCATTTTTTAAGAGAAAACATTTTTTCACAAAAACTTGTCTGAAAAACATTACAAAATCAATTAAAACAAAACTGAGCATTATTCACTTAAAAAGTGTTCGTTTAAATATTACATTCTTTTCTTTAGAGTGGCTTTTGGCTCCAAAATGCATAATTATGAATGCATGATATATGAGACATAGAAAGGGACCAAATTTTCATTTAATCACAAAGTTATATCAGGTGTTCAAATACTTTAAGATGTTCTGGGGAGACTCAATTAATAATTTTTCTAAATTTGCCTCAAATAATTTAAATGTGACGCAAACGTAACATAAAACACAAACTTGTGGCGCCTAATCTCCTCGTGTCCCTAGCTATGAAATTTGCAAAAATAATTGACCTCATGCTGGTCTTTCCAGCTCCACTTTTACCCATCAATAGTACCTGAAAATTACATTGTGACATTTAAATAGGACCATTTTCTTTGTTGTTAATGTTTTAAGGTAGAGATATTGAGAAGTAAACATTTTGTTTTATAGCGTGATAAAAATTACTTGTGAAACCAACTTTTTTCTTCGTCGTCATCGCCTATAAAATGTCGTTCAAAACCATAAAGGAATCGCGTAATACAAAAGGCCACCGATAACAACCAGGTCTAGCCAGCTAGTAAATATAAATACAGCAAAAGTAATAAAACATTGTTATCGTCGATTATAAAAATCAGTTGTTTTTTATATTTTTAATTAGAACTATTAAAATATATCAAATTTGTACTCTATCTTAAATTATAGAAGTTTACAGATTATTCGGTTTGGTTTTTTTGAGATTTAAATATTTTCACAATTAATTAATTTTTAACTAAAAACATATATAGTTAGCGCTACAAAAACAGATAACGCCCCTGAAATTCCGAAATTCCAAAACTCTAAAAACTTTTTATTTCTATTATGTTCTCAGGGTTCTCAGGGCTCCTATAAACATAAGCCGTTGCAAATGAATGATAGATTGTTTCGAAATTGAGTCAACATCTAATGCTGTTGCTTTGGTGTACTTAGTATTACAAAGTAATATTACTTATCATTTAATGTTTTCCAGACACTAGCCAGACTAGCTCCGCCAAACTGTCCAGCTAATTTCTCACATTTTTTGTTTCGAAATCTTTTTAACTAGCTCAACTTTATTATGAACGGGGCTTGATTATTTACTAGCCAATGAGATTATTGAAGAAATGACATTTATTTTGAGTTTTAAAACTAGCTATGCTGTATGCAAGTTTAACTAAATAGAATATGACTTAGTTATATTATTTATAACAGTTTTATAAAATGGAACATTTTAATAAATCGACTTACATAATTGTCTATGTTTACATTCTTCAAAACAAGGCGGGTGCGGTTGTGCGTTGTGATTTCAATGAAATTCTGGATGTAATTTATAAAAAGGAGATGCATGTACCGACATTAAACTTAAGGATCCAAGTGTTGCCAGCTTTTGCACCTCTAAAGTAGGAATTGATGATTCTGCAATAAATCGTGTGCAAAAAGCTTATTTAATAATAATAGTTAATTTATAATGCGCCATTTGCATAGCGTCAGAGGCGCCTTATTTACTACATTTAATTTTGCAGAGCTTTTATTTTGATAGATTTATTACATTATCTTAGTGCAGGTCATCTGCATATTGGTAGATGTTTTTTGCCTTTGCTTGCTGGATGTTTAGATAGGATTAATTAAATCTTAATATCAATGCCATTAAATATTTTTATTTGACAAATATTATTTCGGAAGATCTAATTCGATGGTCTTGCTTTATGCTTACAGCAGAAAAAAGAAATTTGTGAAAGAATGTCTTATGCTGAATGTTGAATCAAATTTGTTTACTCTTCATCTGGAGAGAGTCCAGTTACCAAAGAGAGTTGTAAATTCCCTTCCCAATATTTTAAAAATTGATGACTCTGACGAGGCACAAAAAGTTAAGGAAAACAACGAACACATTGGGAAATCTCTAAAATGTTTGGCAACCTTTTCTGTTGGTGCAATTCCTCTTTCGTGGAAACAATCTGTGATGTTTGCTGTCATTTCTGACACGAATCCTGAGGACAAGCTTCAGTCGAGTGCAAAGTTTTCTCAGTTCCTCAACTTTCTTGTCGAGATAAATCAGAATCTAGTTGGTGAAGTGTTTTATACTCAAGTTGATGCTATTTACTTGTATTTTTTCTGCTGATTAGAATATATAATGAATCGACAACTATGAAATTATTTTTTTGATATTAGATTATAGACCTAAATGGTGAGTTGGCCATACTCCAACCCATGTCTTCTTCCCTGGCCACTTTGACGTGCCTCAAGGAGGCATTTCATGGACCTATGAAGAAGTTGTTTGAGTTGCAGAACGTTCAACACTTGTCGAAGAAGATGGTGGCCACGTTGCTGGATGAAGTGATGTCATTAAAAAATAACCTGACAGTTTCTCAACAAGGTATCTATTTTTAATTTTTAAATTTTGTTAAAAATTTATTTAATAAAATTATTGCTTCCCCTAGATGAAGGCGGCGAAAGAAACGCCGTAGAACCTCGAGCCGAAGTTACGCTCGTGAATCCAATTCGAACGAACCAGAAATCAGTAAAAGTACGTGATCTAAAATTTCAATTAAATTAAACAACTTATTGTTTTTATTATTGTTGTTGTCTTTGTTGTTATTATTTCACTATTGCACTATATATTTTCACTGACTCAAAAGTTAGGAAGGACTCAGAGCAATCGAAGTATTGGAAGTGCCACAAACCAAGTGGAAACAGGAATAGGAAATGTTTCCATGGGACCCAGGAGACCCAAGAGGCCTCTCGAGGATCCGGACGGCATGAAGTCGCCGAAGAGGATGAAGAAGTCTTATGAATCTCCCCAGAAGAACCAGAGTGGGTATCTTAATCTGTCGTGCCTTTGCTTTCTAAACTGGTTTTATTAAGTTTCTTTTAAAAAATTAAAGTTTTGCGAGGATTGAAGATGAACATCTGTCCACAATTGCATTGCAGCTCTGAGGCCATCGAAGCTGTCGAGGACGAAAAGTGCAGCCTCGTGGAGAGGTCAGTTGATCCTCGAGAAAAGCAAGGAAATGAGGCAGAAAAGTTTTATGGCCGACGACGACGGCAGTTCCTGCCTCAGCACGTCGCAAGGAGACTCGTTTGGAAAATCTGGAAATAATGCAGCAACTTCACCTTCTGGCGCTGAGGAACAAGTCATAAATGGAATCTCAGGTTCAGTTATTTTATTAATGGAACTTCTTGATTTGTTACATTCTGATAGTTTGACTTTAACCATTTCTAATGTATGTAATAAGTCATGCAATGTAATGTGACTTAGATGAAATTGTTGAACAGAGTTGAAGACGAAGGAAGATCTTCTAGAGTTCCTCCATAAGATGTACGAAAAAGCTTTTGAAGAAGAAGGTGCTCCCGTGACTGCCGCTCAAAATATCGTCAGAGCCGCGATTCAATACTTCGCCCGACACGTGAACTCTCATGAAAGTTGCTCCAACAATGGACTGGTTTTGGTAAAGTTTTGGCAACAATCACACATTCAACAATGCAACGATCGACATGATTTCAATCTTTAACAGGAAGAAACGTACAAGTTACTCACGGAAAACATCCTGTCGAGCAATTTACAAATCAGAGACAAATACGTGATCGAGAACACGCAAGAAGTCGACGAATTTAAGTTGAAAGAGTAAGTTTCCTTAGCTCGTTTTTACACGTTCGATGATGGCATGTCGGATGTCAAATTGATTTGATATTGAATTGAAATTGAATTCTTTATTAGATTGCAACTGCAGTGTCTTTTGTATTGTGAGGTGGATTCTGCGTGCTCTTCGACCAAGATTTGTTGCGACTCCATGGAACCCAGACACGAGAAGGTGGTGCTTGTGGAATTCGCCGTTCGATTTCAACCTTTTAAAATACTTTCGTTCCACCTCGATTCTTGGAATTGTACATTTTTTCTTTGGTTTATTTATTTTTTAATCGTCTCAGGTCGTGGCCATGCTGAGGACGATGTCTTTCATCAAGGACACCAACTTCCTGTCAATGTTTTTAAACACCGCCATGCTCGAAAAGTAAGGAAGCCAATTTCTTTAGACACGATTCCGTGACCTTCGTGCGGATATTCGCCAGCTATTAATTTCGCTTTTGTTTTATTTTGCGATTAAGGCCACCAGATGATTTAATTACCATCGATTAATTGACGTCCGCTAATTCCAGCTACCATCGGAGCAGTCCGAGATTCTTGTACAAAATCTACGACAGTCTCATCCATCCTCTTCCGATCCAACTGGAGTACCTCATGTCCCCCGATAAGTTGGAAGATGACTTTCTCCTGGCATCTCCTATTAATACAGAGTCCATCGCTTCCTTGATCACCAATCCGAAGGTGGAAAGCAATGAAATGGGACTCGATCAGCTCCTTCAGATGGAAAAACAAACCAGGTGAGAAGCTCGAGTGTACATTGTTATAATGGATGGGAGTTGTAGCATGCTTAGAAGGTTGCATTCCTGCAAGAGTCAGTATGAGCAACAGTCGTTGTATGTTAGCTTTTGTAAGTTCAATTTAAAAATTAAGTTTATTTAAGTTAATTATTTATTAAAATTGTACAATGAAGTGTTGAGATGCCCAATTGATTTTAGCACCTAGATTTTCATCTTAGTTAAATTAAATCAACGTCATTGTTCTAATTAGTTTGCAATCGTTTAATCAGGTTATCGAGTAAGAATCAGAGGAGTATTTCTTTCACACAGGCACCTCGCATGAAAATAGAACTACCCTCTAAGAAGGCTCCACAAGTAGGATGGCCTTAAAAAATGTTTGAATACGAAAAGAATATTCAACGATGCATTTAAAATTTTAGCAGCAGAGAAGGTCTGAGAGAATAGCAGGCAGTACAAAGCTCCTTGGCAATGAGGGTCGGTATTTAAATATCACCTAAATTATCATAATTATTATATTGTCGTCACGTGCTTAACCATTGTTGCTTTTCAATCAGAGAAAGATCACAAGTCAAAGGTCAGAAGGTCTCTTTTCAACGACAACAGGTCTCCGGAACCTTCTCCTAACAAGAAGCATCGGACGCCAGTCAAAAGTGAGAATTGACAGTCGAAGCGCTCCACAAATGATTTCATCTGACTTCGTTGATTCAATTTAGCGATGCCTGCACATTACGTGCTGAAGACGAAACAAGTGAAGGAAACGCCGGTCGGTAGACAAGGGGTCAGCCGTTATTTGAGGAAACAGGAAAAGTTGCTGCAAAATCTGAGTTCTTCAGACGTCACTTTCGTTGAAGAAACACCGGAGAAGGATTCGGGAGGTTGGTACAAATTGTTGGTAGGAGCATCACTTTGTTGACATTAACAGCAATTAATGAGCAGATATTATTGATATTATACATCATTTATTCATTCATTGAATTAACTTTTTTTATCAGTTGATGCATCGTTCACTCAGCCAGAAGCCAAACTAGACATTTCTGCCTCATTCTACTCCACCAAGCACATGACTGCAAGATTTGCACATTTAGAAAAGAGGATGACAGAAACCAGGCCAGAATTCTTAGAGCAGATTCCAGTTCAGTTATCTTTAAGTCAGGTGGCACAGCCTCTAAAATCACCGAAAAGGAGAGTGACCGCGCGGATGCTCTTTGGTTCTCCCGTCAGCCCGAGCCCCCAAAAGTCCGTCCTGAAGACAATTGTCGAAGAAAAAATGGATTACTCTGGCAAAACTCACAAGTCACCCCAGAGTCCACCATTCAGAAGTCCAAGGAGACAACAACAAACATTCAAAACCCCTGAAAATGTGAAGTCTCCCAAAACTAAAGACATGCCCGAAAAGTTGTTAAAGGTGCGAAGGGCCATTCTGATGACACCAAGTCCGACCAGGAAATCTTCGGGCCCTAAAATTACTTCTCCAAAGTCTCTTGGCCTTAGGACACCAAGCCCTCGAAAATTGACAGCTGCCAACACACCGAGAAAGTCTTAGACTCTAAATTGGTTCTTATAAATAGAGATTGCATTTTATCTAATTTATTTGGGTGGTCACCCACATATGACCACTGTAAATTTGTAACTGCTGTAACAATTATTTTAAATAATCTTTGAAATCAACTTTGGACGAATAATCTTCATGGATATTTATTTTCAACCTATTTATAAGATGGTTAACAAATTAAGCCATTCTCATGCCTAAGGAAATGAACAAATTGTTTTGAAAAGTTATCACAGACAAAAAATGGTCTAAAATAACTAAGCTACAATCATGTCTGGTTCTCAAAAAGAATTATAAAATAAGGTTTTCAACCTAAAAACAAAAATCAGAGATCAAAATGTTATGCAGTAAATGAGATTAGAGATCAATCAACAGATGATATCGAAGTTGTAATGTTCCTAGTTTTGATATTGTGATATGCTGCTTAGTTTCGTGTCGAGCGTGTCTAAAAGCAGCAAATAGAAAATTAATTTAGTTTGTTCAGCTTTAAAATGAAAGTTTGGTGTAAAAAAGAATGCAGGCAGAAAGATCTGCATTTGAGATTGGTCAGTCACACTGTGCTGTCTGCAGTCATCAACTTGTCTCTGAGTTGGGAGTTTATCTTGATGGCAGAATTAAACTTGGAGAGACTTTTGGAGAGAAATTTCCAAATGATGGAGTTTGTCTGACCTGGAGCCTCCAGCATCACCATGTGACCACTGTCTTCCACAAAAACTAATTCAGATCCATGGATTGTCTGAAGATTCAGAATTATGGTAAACCCAATTAATTGAGCCACGAGAGGTAATTATTAAGACAAATTATTTATGTAAAATAGCGGAAAAGTAAACCGATCGAAATGAACAAATTATTTGGGCTAATGCAGGAGATTATTATAATTCTTACTTTAAATAATTCAATCTATCAGCTTCCATTAAAATCTAACATTTTCCATGAGAAGGGCATCAGAGGAAGGTATGAGTCTGTCTCGTTTTCCATGGATGAGAAGTGTCGGGCACGTGATCCAAGAATAATAGTCCATCCCACCAGCATCCCACTTCTGACCTTTGAAGGTGTTTTTGAGAACGTACATTGGACAACCGACGGCAGCTTTTTGACATGCATTCAGTTTGTCTGGCCTCTCAAATGACCGGCTAAATAAAATGAATTCACAAAGCAAATGTACACATTTACAAAGGTAAAAGGTTAAAAACGTCCATTCCTGACTTGACAAATGAAATATACAATTATTGAAAGAATAACTTAGGATAATGACTATTAATATTCCCAGATGTTAAGGAAAGCCATTGTTTGTACCTCAAAAACCCTCGAAAAATGCAAGGCCTGAGAAAATTGAGGATACACATCGGGAGACAAAAAATGCCCCCTTGAGGACCAAGTGGGAATGGTCCACCACCACTGACCATGATCAGACTGTGCACCAAGTTCGACCGAGACCTTGTCACGACAGCTGCAAAACTGCTCCTGAGCACGAATATTCATTTTGCAGAAACATATCTTTAAGTGTTGTTATTAGTTAATTTTCAGCAATATCACAAACCCATACGAGTGACCAGCCAGAACATTCATGGGCATGCTGTATTTATCAAAGACTGCCAGAACATCACTTGACATTTCATCAAAATGGTAGGCACCGCTTTCCAAAGGAGCGCAACTCAAGCCGTGGCCGATAAAATCCATGGCAACAATAGTAAAACCAAGGTTGTTGAAAAATAATATTTGCGGAGACCAGACTTTAAACTCTCCTCCAACCCCATGAAGAAAAAATATGGCTGTCTGCTTTATAATATCCTCATGCAATGAACCATCTTGTGCTGTTATTCTCAAATAACTTTTTCTGGTCATTTCAGGAGATGGATCAGCAGCAAAATTTATGGAATAGTGAAGGGGAATGTCCACATTTGTTTTCATTTTATTCCTCTTTCTAGATGTTTCTTGATAGCAACCAGTTGCTGAAGAGTCAATTTTTACTGAGCCTGGAATGTAGCAGATCCTAAGATTCCTACCTGGTCTTATCTCAACCACCTGACAAAATTCATCCAATTGAGAGCAACATCCTGACAAATTTATGCTTTTATCTATTTCTGATGATTTTGTCGCGCTCGAATGTTGAAGCTCTGCTGTGCTTGAAGCAAAAGATTCATTGAAAGTTACTTCGCTTACACTTTCATCCATTACTGCACTATAACTAACTGCAGTTAATAACTTCTTTGTTATATCGAATTTTGACTAGCAACTTCATAATTAAATTAACAATGTTAAAGCAGCTCTTACTTTACATTGCAACCTTTAAATTGTTAAGTACAAATGTACGAAACTTAATGCCGAATACAACCGGTCTATTTGCTAAAACACGATTTTTCAAAATTGGCTGCTATGAAGATTGGTTTCGATATATATTTATTGCAGTTTATCTTAAACAAAATTAATATTGTCAGAAGACATGTTATTTAAAATGTTGATATCAAGAAATATTTGTTAAATACAATTTTCACTTTTAGCCATTTGTTTACTATAGTGTAATGTTGTTGTTAAAGAAAAGTTAACTACAATTTTAATATTGAGTTTTAAATGCTGCCCTTGATATTCTCTAGAGAAATTGGTTTAACTTCTTCGAGTTCTTTTAATGAATTCGTTCGAAAATCCCGCACCAAGAATTTAGAACTTAGCCAAAATATAGATTTTGAACCAATTCACCCGTCAACTATTAATTCTTGTGACTTAGACTTTAATGAAGAGAGATAGTTAGTTTGTATTATTTATCAGTTGTTGTCACGAATTTATGTTTCTTTTTTTAAAGCCTATTATCTGGGAGCGGAAAGGGTACAATTGCAATCCATGATTTACATTTACTGTCAAGTAGTCATCAACACACGTTCAAAACGGTGAGCAATATAGGCCTAACACACAAACAAAGGCACAGCCATGCAGTCAGCAGAGTTCAATGGTACCCACAAGATACAGGTGTTTTCACATCAAGTGGGATGGACAAGTTTATCAAGATATGGGACACCAATGAATCTTGTGTAGGTGCATAGACTGTGCTTCTTTTGATGTTTAGATTGTCATGCAGAGGAATAATGAGTCTTTGCACTTGAAGGTTGTTTCAGAATTCAGTTTCTTGGACCAAGTGCACTGCCACAAAATGTCCAAGTCTCTTTTGCTCATAGCCATTGCTTGTGAGAATGACAAAATCCAGTTGCTAGATCTCAAATCTAATTCTTCAACTCACAAATTGACTGGACATTACAAAAAAGCAGTAATGGATGTCTGCTGGTCCCCCCAAAATGATTATCATCTCATATCAGCAGGGTTGCTAAATCGTTTGATTTTCTTTTTTTTTTTTAATTTGTATTTTGAATGAATGTATTTTTTATGCAAATCTAGGAAAGATGGAAAGGTGATTTTATGGGATATCAGGAAAGCCAAAAGTTGTTGCTTCATGTTCGACAGGCATAACGCCCAAACTTCGGCAAACCCAGCATCTGGTAAGTAAATCAATATTCCAAATATCTGGTACTTAGTTCGAAAAATTGTTTATGGATGTCTTGATAATTGGAAAAATGCTTCAAACAAGGCAAATCTATCAGAAGACCTTTTGTAACAAATTATCACTTCTTCTGTTCAGCGAACACTGCTCACGACGGTGCGGTGAACGGACTCTCCGTTTTGCCAGATGGCAATCACTTTTTGAGTTTCGGCACAGATAATTGCGTCAGGCTCTGGAATGTTAAAACCGGAAGGAACGTCCTTTGCAATTACGGAAAAGTCGGCAACTCGTCCAAGATGAATCTCACCATCGCTTGCACGGAATCATTTGCCTTCATTCCGTCGGACAAGAACATTTTCATACTCGACATTTTCGGAGGCTTGTCTGAATATTGTTCATTTTTTGTTTTAGTTTTAAGCGAAGTTTGTTTTGTTAAGTTTTTGCACGAGGAAACGTCTTGTTAACCGTATTTTTAATTGTGATAGCTTTGACATGCATTATTGCATCGTATTATATTAATAAATAAATGATTTTACATCACTAATTTTTTTAATTACATCACTAATTTTATTAATTACTCTATTTAATTTTGTAAGGTTGCCAGGTGAAGACCCTAAGAGGTCATTTGGATCATGTCAATTGCTGCGTCTACAAATCCGAATCGCAAGAGCTTATATCGAGTTCAAAAGACAGAAGTATTCTTCATTGGTCCAACAAAGGTGGTTATTCTTATAAAGATTTAATTGAAGCAGAAGGACCAAAACCTCCCAATATTCCCACAAACCCATTATTGATGGATAATTGGAGTGACGAGGAAGCATGATCGACATTTCACGAGAAATACGCAATGATTATTAGTGATCCTTCTCACCACATCATCGGCGATAAGTTTCAATGGTTTTAACCAACCCTCACATCAACGTTAGCGATTGGAGACCAAAAAGGAGAGACATTTTACTTTCTAACCATAGTTACGGCGATCCATTTGCTCATTTTGTGACGTTTGTATTCTTTTGAACAATTATGAAGACCATTTTTGTTGCCGACGTAACGCTAAGTTCGTGAATCGAGTGGGGGACCTAACTGCTGACGAAGTAGATACTGCTGGGATACCAAACCGGATTAAATTAGAATTTTTTCGATACTGGATTGTTGCGTTTTTACGAAACTTTTTACTTTTTAGTTTTTATGAAACTTTTTAGCTGCTGCTAACCCATCATCGCTTAGCTCCCCCTAAAATAATATTACATGGCCTCAGAAGGCGACTGAGCTGATGAAGAGGAATCAAACGAGTCAGAGACAGGTGGCTAATTAGTTAATTCATTAACAGGAAGCAGAACAGACCGCCACACGTTAGTTAAGCTGGGAAATTGAAAAGGAAACGAGCCCCTACAAAGGTTTCAAAAATCGAACCAAGTAACGAATCTTAACACAAAATCCAGTGAATTAAATGCTTAAGTCGTCGGCCCAACCGGAGTCAAACAAGCGCTTAGCAGTTGATCGCACGGAAGAGCACAAAAGCATAGAACGGACAACCGTTTCAGCTAAGAAATGACCGATGAATCTACTTCCGAGAAACTATAAATGAACGCGAAACATGCTCTCATCAAAAGACGAGAGCCGAGTGCGCGCCTTTCCTTGCCCGGACGACAGACGAAGGCTGCATATCAGAAAGCTGGGGTGAAATAAAAGAGAAAACGTGAGGAGTCGCGTGGACCCTGGGTTCGATTGAACTTAGATGTAATAATCACAGTAACTCGGTACTAACAACTCTCACCAACTCATCCGACAACCGTTGTAACAGCATATCTGACGTAACAAAAAAGCCACAAACGGAAGATTCAACAACGACTTCGGACAGAGTTACGTGAGAATGATTAGCGTCATGAGAGGCATGACGACAACAGACAGGAAGTAATGTATGGGTATGCTTCCAGCCACAGACAAAGTCACTTCCACCTCCTTGCGAACCTCCTCTTCTCCGGTGAACCTCTCGTGGTAAACGCGGACCGGGGTGCAGTTGAGCCAGTGCTGACCGATGTGACCGGGGTGGTGTTCGTGTCTCACCCTCATTCTTGCGTCGTTGAATTCCCAGAAAAACGGTCCATGGAAGAAATACGTCACCCCTGTTAAGACGAGATGTTTTAAACACCAACACAAAAACAACAACACGAACGCACCCATGAACCGGGGCGTTTATTTCAAATTGCAGCAATCTGGAGATTACTTTTAGATCGAGACCCAAAAATGCACCAGAAACCCGAAAAGCCACCCAATTTATGTTGCTTGTTAAAACCAGCCTCAAACGAGCTTCCTTGTCAGAAGGAAATTTGTACTTCCTCCTACATCCACCCACTCTCGAAAATAATATAATTATCTTTAACTCAGTCATTCTTAAAAACTTGAAACACCCGATAACAACATGATAACAATATTATAACAAACAATTGAAAACACAACACCTATTAAAGCATCAACACGACCAACCCTCTTTATTGGTGAAGGCAGCATCGACGGGTAACTTGACCCCCTCCCACATGCTCATGTCCCTGGGGTAGCCGTAATCCACCCTCTTGGTCGTGTCATTGAGACGCCAGTACATGTCCCCTGAAACAATGTAGACCTTCTTGTTGTGCCCCCAGACGAACGCAGCGTCGACCCCTTGCAAATCTTCCGGCAAACCGAAGTCCGTTATCCGTCTGCCGCCATGAGGGAAACCGCTCGATATCGAGATGCCGTGGAGTTCCCAGTACAACTTGCCTGGAAATTTGTTTACAAGTAGCAAATGAATCGACCACTTAGAAACTAAAGGGCAATATGATTTTCCATTCAAAACATTCCACCTCGTGATTCAAACAGCATGTAATTGGAAGTTAACCGCTGAAGAAGATGATCCTGTTGTCAGAAGGCCTCTCGAAGACCGCGTCGATCTTTTCAACGTGTCTCGGCAGACCCCAGAAAGAGGTGGTTACCGTCGGCAACTTGTTCACCAGACCCGACTTGTTGATCCGCCAGAATTTCTATTCGCGGAGGAAAGAAACGAATGACGCAATCGATCTCGAGATCAAGTCTCAACGTTTTGTCAACAAATCTCACAAACTCACATCGGCTTTGAAGATAAACAACTCCCCTCTGATTATTGATATCGCATCAATGTAAGTGTCGCACTCGTCGTCAAAGTCCTCTTGGTGGGGATGGCTTGATTTTGGTGAATGCTTGTGAGTCGTCGTCGTCGGTTTTCTGGTGGTGGTCGTGGTGGTGGTAGTTGTGGTGGTCGTTGTTGATCTGGTGGTCACGACAGGCTTAGCGGTGGAGGCTGTGGTGGGTTTTTGTGGGGGAATTTGAGGTGGGTTCTTGGAGCCTTTGAAGAAGATAAATCAATTTGGATACAGTTATCCAATTCGGACGTAGAACAAGAGATCTTACCATAGAGAGTTTGGATGGCCATTATGTCGTCGTGGTGCAGTTGAAAGTCAGACTTGTAACCCTGGTGCCAGGGATACATGAGGGACCCAATGACATTCGAATGGGCCAAACCAAGGGAGTGGCCCAATTCGTGAGCAGCCACGATGAACAGGTTGGTGCCTGGTTCGATGTGGAATCAAATGTTGCTCAGTTATTTATTTCAATAAATAATAAATAACATTGTTGTTACAAAAATAATGAACAGTTAATCGCCATATCCTCCATTGCTCAAACTGATTCAAAGCGGATAGCAAATATCATTCACTGCTTCATCAGTATGTCGGCTAAATGAAAGAAAGTGACTCAGGCGTTATGTTTACTCAAGACCACCTCAAAGAGTCTTCAAGAAAACAAATCAGGGCTTCAATGCCGCAATCAATTGCTTGGCCTTGGATGTATTTGGAAAACTAAGCAGCTCCAATTATGACGCAATCGACAAAATATTAATAATATTAATATTCACAACATCGTGACAGTGTGGGTTACAAAGTGACGAAGCCAAGAAGTAAAGAATAAATAATAAGTAAACAATAACAAGACCTTTATCAGAATACACGGTCCAATGCTCGTCCTCGTCAAAGTGAACGTCTCCGCCTCGATCTTCTCCAGGGAAGAAGGCATGAGCCAGAATTCCACCTGAGCGAGATTTTCAATCGACATACACATTCAGAAGATAATCGACAGCAACATCAACAACATCATCAACAACAACATCAACAGCAGCAATTTCATCAACAACATCAACAACAACATCATCAACAACATCAACAACAGCAGCAATATCATCATCAACAACAAGGAAAATAAAATCATCTGCTTCTAATTAGGAACTCCTCACTTTAAGAAGTTGTTTTCATAGCGCATAGGACGATTAGCGTTACTATTGATTGATAATTGATAACGGTTGCAATGAACCTGTTGAACTCAAAGTCAAGAAATAAGAACACATTTATACCTTAGAACCCCTCCCCAGGTTCACCGACACTTCCCACGAACGGAAGACTTTAATCTCGAGATTAAAACAAATCGCAAGTTAATGGCTTTTGAACAAATTCCCTGCTCATGCGAACCTTGTTTGCAGTTATACAAACATGTGTACGGGCATGTACACAAGCTTGTATACAAACACGTATAACTTTGGAGCTCTCGCTGATGACGAATAAGAAGAATGAGAAGAATTGGAAGAAGTTGTTTCTTGATTTTCAGTAATGTTTCAATTAGGCATCGAACACTTTGGAAATAGCTCGTCAACCCAGTTCATTTAAACACAATTCCAAGATCCTGAAACCAACGCAAAAAGAAAATAGATAGGGCATTACGTACGTCTCCATGCATTCACTTTAAACTAAAGTCCTTCCTTCCTTCTTTTACGGAAATTTCCACCACTTAAGTTTAGACCACATTAACTGTACAAATAATTGAAAGACGTTATTTAATTATGAGACGCAAATTAAGAAAGAGGTAAAGGTGCAGTACTTAAAAAGCAACTATCTTTCAGGAATGAAGCGTACATAAAAGGGAGATGGTTCTTGGAAGAGCTGCTTTTTTTTCTTGTGAAATGAAAATTGGAAAAACAAATGAAATCCAGATGCACGATGGCATAATTAAATCCAATCGAATTCAAACCATCATCTGAAAAAGCACCGAGTTTCTAAAAAAAGTTGATGTCAGACTGCATCCTAACGATCTGATTTGATGGAGATGAAAACAAACGAACATTTAATTGCCCTCAACAAGTCAGTAATTTCTAAGCAGAAGACAAAATGGAACAACAGGTGCTAAGATAACAATGACACACAACGAGTAGCGCTTCTACGTTTTGGCAAAACGTTTAACTTTCAAGACTGATACGAAAATATCGACGACGGAATAAAGCACAAACGAAGATCTTATAAATATTCAAATATTCATTTACCTTTTCCATCAAAGGGATATCCATCCTGATGATAACCTGGAGAAAACTGGATGTAGATGTCTGCATAGCCCGAGTCGACTTCATGGAAAGTTATGGGGATGACCTTGGACCACACGTGGAAGGCCCTGATGATTGCGTCCCTGGCATCGGCTCGATTCATATCGGGAGTGTAGTTGAGCAGTCTGTAAGAGAATTGAAAGTTATGCGATCAAACAATCCCTGACTTTATTCGTGGATTATATTTTATTATTGAACAACAAGAGTTGTCCAAAACATTGTCCGACATAAAGAACAAGATGAGTCCGTAAAAACGCAAGCTTATCGACGATGCGGAGCAGATTTTAGACTGTTATTACGATTTAGAGTTTTTTATTTAAAATTCATATTCATATTCAGATAATAATATTCAGATTAATGAGCTCACACTCCGATATAAAAGATAATTGAGAACTTATTACGAGAACTAAATTCATAAAATGTTGAATCACACAAAAACATCGAGATCCTGACAAAAGAGAGAGTCAATGGGGTTGGATTTGACCAAAAACTTGAAGATGTGTCAGGTTGGCAGGAGGAATTATTCTTCCCTTTCAAAAGAACCATGTAATGGATGATGATGATGATGATGATGATGATGATGATGACGACGACAACGACGACGGTGATGATGATGAATCCTTTATAAGACAAACAAAAAGTAAGGCTAGCATCAGAATGAGACTTGTCAAAACAGTGGCAGACGAAAAGAATAACACCAAACAAACAGGTTTTGCAAACAAACAGGTTTTTTTGTAATGTGAACAATTGTTCAAGGTGGTGTAAGGCTGGGCTCGACAAGTCTGTCATTGGAAAGGCAACTTTTTCACAAAATGCTTCGTAAAAGGATTAGGAAATGCAAAAGTGAATTTAAAACATACAAACACAGCCGACATCCAAAACGCTTACTTAAACAAGTTTGTAATAATTAGCTTTGTCTTTTAGAACCCTACACACTCGTATGCTATTTTCAGTAACAAATTATCTAATTTTAGATGGACATCTGCACACACAGTTCCTACATTGTGCAGGCATTTCCCTGTCATGAACAATTTCTTAAGAATGACTTTCTACATAACAATTACTTAAGCATGATTACTGCTATGTAATCTGATATTACTGCATTACTGATATGTTATCATTTGGATGTTCAAACTCTCCCACCTGAAACTGAGCCACTTCTTCTGCCACTTGCTCGGACCCAAGAAGTAATGCTGAGGTTCGTGAACGGCGGTTCCAGAAGACGACAAACCATGGGCTGCCAATGGAAGATCTCTGACGTGATGACCTTTGCTCTCCAGGTAATCCCGATTGCCACACCTTAAATAAATATCGACCACGTGGTCAACTAAATGTTTGTTAGTCCTCAATATTAATCCTAACGATCATAATGTCCATTACTCCATTAAATTTGCTAAGCAGATGTACGTTTTTAATTCAGGGACAGAATTTGTTTATCACGAAGTTTATCTTCTGACTGCGCTTGGAAAACGTTTCCATTTGACTTGCAGATGAGTGGATCCATTGCACCCAGGGCAACATAAAAATCAGAAATTACATTGCACAGGACCATGACGACGCTGCAGGTCACATTCGGAAATTATTTGCCGTTATAATTATAAGTGAGGAATAAATTTACAGTATTATTATAACCAGATGATTTTGATGATCATCACCGCCACCATCATCATCATCATCAGCAGCAGCAGCAGCATCATCATCGTCATCATCAAAACCTCCTTTCAATTTTTTTGTTTATGTTTATAACTTGATAACTATTTTGAAAGTCGATACCGACTGTAAACTTTAAAGTTGGATAAAAATATTCCACGTTGTTTAGTCACACCGAGGGTCTTAATAACCTGCAAGGATTTGTTTACATCATACGAACGAACGAACGGCTTAATATTGTTCAGAGGAAGCAATCTGAAGAGGCATGTTGACCTCAATGTAGCCAGTGATAAGATCGCCTCATGAATCATCTTATCATCATCATCATCACCATCACCACCACCGCCATCATCATCATGAGTACTTAGGAAACTCCTAAAAACTTCACCTGCTCTTATTCATCATAGCCACGGTCGCCCGGTCCAATTTTCCAGTCACCGGTACGTTTGCAAACGTCTGAAGCTCCCTGATCGCTCGGCTGAATTCTTCCTCGGTTCTTAGCGCCCCAGTTTCGAAATCTGACCCTGGCAGGTAGCCGAACTTTTGAAGATATCTCTGCAATTTATTGGAGTGAGTTACAGAATGAGGGAGTGCCAAAGGTCCACGCACTGAGATTTACGAGGCAGGAGGCAATTTTATAGTGCAATTAACTGGCGAGGAGTGCACTCTTGAGAAGTAATGTGGTGTTTTGATTGAATTAGATTTGAATGAGGTTGCAAGTTTAATATCGTTAATTTTAATAAAAATAAAGGAAATAATCGTTCGGAGATAATAAATGAGAATTGATATAAAAATAAAGCGTGAAATAAATTTCTTCATGCGATTCCAATTAAATCAGCCAGGCACTCATATTTATATATTTCCTCCCCAAAGCAATCCACACGTCTGCGCAATTTCACTACATCATCAACATAGTCTGCTCAATCTCTCATGGCTGTCGTAAACATGATTACGTTATAGGCTTATTATTATATTATGAATAGCCGTGAATGAGCATAATTATATATAATTATGGATTATATAATTACGAGTAATTATGGAATTTATGCGATTACTTCGCATGCCGAAAGTAATTTGTAGATCAACAAGAGGGAAAGATGTTACGCAGCAGAAAAATATACATTTCGAAAATTCTTTGTCCTGCGGGCCAAAGAAGCATTTCTATGCTTGTTAAACAAGTTAACCTTGCGGGAAAACCCATACTAAGCTCGAAATGAGCAATAGGCCAGGTATTCTTTTTTAAAATTCACTTGGGAGTCACGAACATCTTCAAATAACTCTGCCGGCAAAGGGTCTCACGAAAGAGTTATTGCAAGATGTACAAGTTCTGTACACGTCCCTATCATCGGGGTTTGCGAACGCGGCCCTATATAAATGAACCACAACTACAATTACAGTCAAGCGACTGCGTTTTTTGATCTTCAACTCAATTATTGTTAGTCAAACAAGTTAAAGTGATATTCCAGGCAATCCACTTAAATGTAGTGGAAAGACACAAGAGATAGAGCGAATAGACACGCGAACATTCCAACCGACCCAAATGACTGATGATTGGCCTCGCCATCGCCGGCTAATTTGTCAGCAGAAAATGATCGCATTCTTACCGCAGGATCCAAATCGGGTCCTTCCGTCTGATACTTCCGCTGGTTGTACTCCGTTTCCATGAAGGAGCGCGATTCAGCTCGACCGATGAAGATAATAAATAATAAAGATGTTGACAAGGGAAGGTTCTTTCGTCCAATTCTGGAATGTAACATTGCCGGACGCGTGACTGCCATCTGCGTTTTCTTTTCTGTCACTGGAGGAAAATTAGAAACCAATTTGCACGACAAACTAGGTGAATGCGAGAATTAATAAAGATTTTAATGCAAATATCGCCTAACGACAACCAATGAACGTGAATCGGGCAAGAAAGAAGATTTCATGAGATGCGTGTTCAACCGAGACAACAAAGAACGTCCAACGTTATATCGACGTGAAAAGATCGATGATCGGAAAAAGTAATTCGTCACTGGGGCTTCCCCCACAACCTGCTACAATTCATCGCCTCAGCACAAGAAACGTGTCGAAGGATTGCACTCGAAAACATTTTCAGTAGGTCACCAGTTTCTCTCATTGCTTCATCCAGAAATTGGATCCCGGGGTTAAAGACTGGCTTTCGTCGACCTCAAGGGATTTGATTTATAAATGGCTTGCCTCGGGCGACCATTTACGATGGGTGCAGGGGCTCGGGTTGTTTTCATTTAATATTTTGTGTCCATTACCTTGCATCTCTTTTGATTTATTCCACTGCAGAGGAAGAAGATAAACTCGGGGTTTTGGGACTGAATTAGTTACTGGATCGCCATGTTTTATTGCGGTGGCGTGTTCGCGTATCGATCAAGTATGGAACCGTTTATTGTTGTCTTTCTCATCGATAATTACTACCTTCTTTGTTCTCGAAAAGGCGTTCAAGTCTCATGTCCAACTCATCGGTACTGCGCTATGGTGAATCACAATGGTCGAGAGGCAGATTGTTAAGTTGCTATCAATGAATGGCCTCTTTATGTAAACGCCACGCGGGAAATATTTTATGTAACTCCATTCATCTTTTAAGAGCACAGTAAAATGGTCGATTTTATTATTCAGATTTGAAAAGTTTTTCAGTCGTTTTTAGAAAGCGTTTTGATATATTCTTCAAAATTCGACATAATCATAAAATCATAAAAATAATGCTTATGTCATTTTTATATCATTATAGCATCCATTATCTGAAATCCATTAAGGCTTTTTCTCAGCACTGTTAAAGATAAACATGGTTTGAATAAGACAAATGACTGGCATCATTAACAAAAAAATCTGATTAAAACATCTCTTGGGAAACATGCATATAGGCATCACAGATCAACTTATTTATCTATTTGCCAAATTTTATTTAAGACATGCAAACACTGACAAAGTTGAAATCAAGAATTTAATTTAAGGCACTAACCTGATCTGTGTGAGTATCCTCAACCCTTTTGAGAGGCAACTGAATGATAAAAGTTCACAATTTCAATAAATTGATTTAAAAATTCAACTTTTTTCAAATGATGTTTTACAAAATAATTGACACATTTTAGAGCATTAAATTTTGTAATTCCAGTGACATTCAAGCACAATAATGTTTACTTAATCGATGAGCATATCTGTGATTGAGTTTACTAATAAAATGTGAATTGTATTTGTAAAATGTAATAATTCTCTTACTTAATTTCGTTGGTCTGTATCACCCTGCCCTGCGAATCCTTACTACATTAGTCTAGTAGCCGGAGTGAAGTCCAACTTCTGGATAAGCGAGACGCAAATAATATTTAAAATACCCTTTAAAAAAACTTTTAGCAATTACCCGCCAAATTAATTCAATAATTAAATGTTATTTCAAGATAGACAACGGAAGTATGTCTCTCGATCCAAAACAAGCACCGATGTTCGTATCATCAAGCTGCTAAGTGAAAGCTTACAAGTAGGAATTGTCTCAAACCGCAGACAATTTCTTTAATTTTGAACAATTTTAATTATCATATCACAAATTTGCATTTATTTTTTGAGTAAATTTATAATAAAATTGTTTGAGGAAATTTAATTTCTAGTTGCAATTAAGTTTTTAGTACTTAGGTTACGTTTTATTCCTGGATTCCTCAGGTGATTGCTCACTCCTGTTTACAATATTGGAGAGTAGATCTTCCAATGTAGAAGAGTGTCGTTCTTCTGTAATTAGGTTCCAATTCTAATTTCAACTTCCACGTGTAAAGAAGTTAAATAAAATCAAACATTGAACCATTAAATTATAATTTTTCCTTCAAGTGTAATATATAATAGGTACCATAACGAATCATTAGTTTTTTTTTAAGCTTAAGCGTTTATTTGGATTGCTCCTAAAATAACAACGAACAAAGAATAGTAAGAAAAAAATCGCAAAAGCCAAAAACGAAAATTTGCCGAATATCAAGCATTGTCAATCCCATTTTTTTGTCAAATCTGCGCACTAAAATACTTCGCTTTCAAACTTCACTAAGGCCAATGAACCACAGAAAACTTGGCTTGTGCTTTTCCACCAATGACGTCGTATCAACTTTTTGCAGGGGGAATGGCATACCATCGCACTTCATCCGATGACCTATGACCTTTACATGCTTTTCACCAAGAGTCAGGGGAAACAGACATCGGCCAATTACCCCCCTACGTCCGTTTTCCATCAATAAACTAATCACATGAACATGCCGAAACAAATGTTGTCTGAATGACTTTTTGATATTGGTGACCGTCAGAAATGGTGTTTGAGATATTTCATTAAAATTGCAAAATGCAGCGAACGATAACCACTTTGTTCTTTTTATTGGGACTGCAAATTCTTCCCTTCAACCAAGTTCAAACGAAGCATGAAATGAACCCAATTTCAAGTGGCTCCTGTATTACTTTGAATACTCATGGACGAATCAGATACGCTTGCAATATTTTCTAAGTTTTTAAATAGAGATTTAGGTTATTTTTTTTATCCACTTAATGTAACATTTTACTTTAAAATCTGAAAAAAAATGAAAATACCGAAAATACTCTTAAAGATAAAAAGCCATTAATATTTCGACCTGAAAATTGAAAAGACAAAGAATTCTTCGCCTTATGGTATAGATGGAGCACGATCGATTGTAAAGGTGGGTTACCGAGCAGTAGTGGGATGTTTCGGAACGTGCCCTTAAGAATAAGAAGGGACATAAGTTATAAAGTCATCACCTTAATTGCACTTGTGATTTGCGCACTTCATTTGATTACTCTCTCGCCATATTTTGATGATGAGGGTGAGGATAGTTCGATCCAGGAGGGAATCCCAGCCACAGGTACGTTTATTGAAGAACCGATTGTCTTCAGTCGTTATGAACGTTCCATAAGCTATTTTATAAATATAATGATATACATGTATTTCATAAATATAATGATTTAGTTTACTGTGTGTTAATATAAAATTTAAAGGACACAAAGAATCATTTTTATGAGAAATTATTTGCAGAGCTTATTGAAATTTGGACTTAAGAAGTTAAGCATAATTTTATTTTAAATGACCCAGTTGCAGGGACGTTATTAAGCTTTTCCCAGGAGGGGGCCCAGGGGTGCAAACACTTGTACAGCTTGAGGATATGACCTTTTTTTTGCTTCTAGCCAAATGTCAGGTGGGCAACAGGATTCAGGTTGGCGTTGCCCCCATCCAAATGACATCCCTACCAAATTGTAGCTATAAAAAGAGTGCATAATTATGTAAAGGCAGAAAATGGCTCACTTTGAAATTTACTCTTTACCAAAACATATGAATTTCTGTGCAGTGATTGGTTAAAGCTTGTTTTAACATCTCTTGGTTCAATAAGACAAAATCTTAAAAAATATAAAGGGTTTTTTTTTTATATTAATCATAAAGTTGGTTTTTATGATGTTAAACTGCAAACATATTGAAAAACTTTATTTTGAAAAAAGTACTCATTCATAAATTTTGGTTCAGAAAGATCTTAGAATAGGTTTAATTAAGTAATTTAATTTCAACTTGGCTTTCCATTTTATGTTTGAAGTGTAAAACTTACATTTGGAAACAGGTGATTTCCAGTGGTTTATGAGGAATGCACCAGTGTCAGTTCCAATCGAAGATGCCGACAGTCTTAGCCTCAACTATGTATCGCTTTCGCGGCCACAAAAGGAAAATGAGCGTTTTTTCAACAATTTGTTTAATAGTCATCATTTTTGGTGGATATCAGCAAGAGTTCAAAAACTGTGGCCAGAATTTGAGCAATTTGCAGCTGAATTCAAAGGAAATTGTTCAAACTCACCTAAACTTAAAGTATGCGTTTTTAAATTTTAAGCAATACCATTTTGTTGTCAAACTATTTGATTAATACCGATCGCGAAACCTAATTTTTGTTTATCGACGTCAACAGATTTTAATGCTACCCGGGGTTTTGGCGTTCACGAATTTTGCATCTCGAGAAGCGATCAAAAGAGGAGGACCGCTCGGCGAACTCGCCCAATGGGCCGATTTGATTGCCGGATGCATTTCGCTTTGTCACTACATCAACATCGAGATAAACTTCAAGTTGGCCGATGACTTGTGAGGACGACTTGGCTTTGTGAATAATATTTGTCGACTCAGATTCAAAATTTCAAGCTCACATCTGGTTCTCAATGGCTGTTGGTTTTTCAAGACCTTTTTGAACTGCTTGGCAATATAATTACATGCTTCCCATAATTATATAAGCATGTGATAGTGGTTTAATTGAGCATAATTATGGGCATTATTATTTAAATATGGTCTGGACTCACTCCCTTAGGACCGACCCTCGAGCCGACGGCATTTTACTTTTCTGTTGATATTTAACGTGCATATTTACTTGTTCGGCTCAATAAAAAATAAAATAAAAAAAAATTTTTATTAGTTGACTATGAAACTTCAAAATTGAAGTTCTGGTATAAGTGGCTAAATTATCTCGTTACAGTCTAATAAGGGCAGCTGTTGACAAGGAAAACTCGAGCGGATGTACAAACAATAACATCGATTTGATCTTCACCGACATCACAGGCATTAAAAGTTTATCTCCCCTTGTTGTCAGACTTTATAAGTCGGTGAACTGTTCTCCTAAATATGTAGTATATTTTCAAATAATACGTGCTGACTGTATTTCAGTTGATTAAGTCATTTTAAAAAATGGATTAATGAGATGTAACTCATTTTCCACAAGCCTTTACATGTTGGTTTAATGGAAATTACCTTTCAGGAATAAATTTAGAATCTCGACGTCTTCGGAACTGAGGCAGCATTCAACGACCCGGAATATTCGGAAGAACACAAGATCGCCGACCGAAGATGGGGCCTGCTCGACCTCGGCCTTAAACAATTTTACACCTTGTTTCGTTAGTGGTGCACTCGATTGTTTCTGTTCTCATTGGAAAAATTATTTTACCCGTTATTATTTATTTATTATTGTTACTTGCTTTTGGCATCTTGATAATAATTATCTTTATAATTTTATTAAGTGAAGTGCATTGTACGATTCATTGTGAAATCATTTTAGCCCACACTCCCGACAATTCGTTCCTGGGCTTCGTCATTTCTTCGTCAAACTTCATCGACCGTCCGAAGCAAAACTACACCTTAATTATTGGCAAAGAAGCTTCCTATTTAAAGGTTGAAGAATCACTAGCTAATAAATTTCCAAGAATGTCGTCGTGAATCGCATTTGATCGCATTCGCCGAATAATCGATTGTCGTTCGATTGTGCCAGGGCAAAATGGACTTGCTGAAAACCATCGGAGACTTTTTCCCTCTCGCGGCCACGATCCATTCGCACGCTTCGGGTCTTCTGCCAGAAGGTTCCTTGATGCTCGGAGTCGTCGATCCTTCAGAGTACGTTACCTTGCTCTCGGAAGCGAAGGTGTTACTGACGGTTTTTTTTGTTACTTTGTCCATTGGAGCAAAATATTAAAAATATTAAACCGTTGCAATTTATCTTTTCCCGAGGTTTGTCTCGGTCTGGGAGATCCGATCGAATCGCCGAGTCCGCTGCTGAGTCTTGCGGCCGGCTGCACGTTCTTGAATCCTAAGAAGAATCAGACCCTCGACAGAAAGCCCACTCACAGAAGGGTTATTTTCAAAACATTAAAATGTGCACTACAAAATTATTTAACATTTTTAAATTGCTCCTTATGTCAGGTGACCAGCCAGCACGTGTTCGTGGAGAGGTACGTCCGACCCCCTCATGCGTACACCTTCGATCCGAACGACCTGGAGGGACTGAAAGAAATTTTACAGGAGCTGTCGAAGGTCGAGCATGTTAGTAAAATAAATTATTAATGACAACATGTTACAGGTCATCACATTTAAACAGTGCTCACCACTAATGAAGAGGTAAATTTCCAAACCAGTGAATTTCATTGTCCATTTTCTTTAAATCATTTATTATCATAATTTATCATTATCATCGCTAAAGACTGTTTATAATAATAGGAATATTTAAGTTTACTCATGTCCTTCGAATGTTATTCCATTTTAATTAATTACTAGTAAATGTTCAAACCAGGTAGAGCCCATCATGCCACGAGCGTTTACTGTACGAGGTTACCTGGATAACCTGGAAAATTCTCTCCTTGCTCAAAATTGGTGTTCCTTATTCAAAAAGGATGGCAATCATTTGCCACTAAGAACATTTCTTTCCAGAGATTCCAGTGATTGTAAGGATGTTTGCTACAGGCATGGTAAGTGTAAATGATAAGCAGCATTATTGTAATCATTTAAACTTATCACTGGATAGATAAAATTTGTAGTTGTCATTATTCTTAAATTGAAGCTCTAGTTGTAATTTAGCAAAGCCATTGCATCACATATAATACTGACCAGGTCTTATCTGTGAGCCTGACTATTTCCCACAGTTGAACAACATATCTTTCTTTGAAAGGTACATAAAAACAGTTCTTTAAACGTAAATGAGCTCTTAAAATCAATCCATTGTACATTCACATTCACATTTACAATCAGTCATTCTAACATTCAACCAAGCCTTGTTTGCCTGAGTGCAATTTTGTAGTATAAATAACTTTAAGTTATTTGCTGAATTATTGGAAACTATTTTAAAGAAATAGAAACAGTAGTAAATAGAAACATTATAAATGAATATGGTTTACATTGTTATAGTTCAGGACTGAGGTGTAGAAGCAACGCAATACTTAGGGATTTGTATCTCCCTGCTTACAACAAGAGGAGGAAACTGTGCCTGCTTCAGCCCAGCCGAAAGCCTCTTTTCAGTTGCGTCGGCAGCTCCCCGTCGGACTTTCGGAGGTTGTGTCCTTGCACGACCGACAATTACTGGGAAGTCGTCACCGTCGACAAATCTAAGAAATCCAACATTGCTGCCTTTGCTCTGCCTTGACTGATTACTGTTATACTTTGGAGAATTTATTTTTGTTAAATATTTTAAACTATTTAACTATTAAATAATGTTCATTCTATTTGCTGTCTTTTGCATGGTCCAAATATATTATTCAATTTTTATTGTAACTGAAAATATAGAGTATTTATAGCCTATTTTGCCACACTCACTCTTTTTGTCATCAAATCAGCAATTAAATTTGATGTTTTAAATCTGGTACATCAAAAGCATCTTAAGTTTTACCAAGATTTTTTTTCATAAAAGTCATTATAAAAACTTTTGCTGACTTTTGGATGCAAACCTGACAACTCTCAACGCCTCATTTCCAACCCTTTTTCAAATTGGTGGTATGCAGACTTAATTGAGGAGCAGTCAATGCTAAATGTCAAAATTGAATGCTTTATTTATTATTAATTCGTGATTTGGTGTTACAAAGGTAGTCATGATCAAAGGTTTGGAAATTTCTATCATCCATGCTGATTTGATCGACTACATTAAGGTTTCCATGCCTGCTCCATTTATGCTATTTTGTATTTAATTGGCAGTGGGTCAAATCAGTAAAGAGTTTTTCCCTTTTCTCAAGGTTTGAAGATTGAGAAGCTTGAGTCTTTCTATACATGGATGTGCTGCCAAGGATGGAAATGATTTTGTGAATCGTTTTTGGATGCTTTCAATGTAATTGATTGATTACTTGTGGTGTGGATTCCGGGTTGGTGATGAATGTTCGGGAATTGGCCTGATTTATCTGCAGAATGCAAGCTTTAAAATGTCCTTGTCTTTAGAAGAAAAACATGTTCGAATTATCCATGATACTGTAGCAGCTTTAAGAGTGATGGTAGGGATCCATCATGACCCCGAGATTCCTAATCCTATCGACCTATGATGCAGAGTTTTGTTGTCTATGAAGTATTCATGAACATCTGCTTTATTTGTGTGTCCTGTCGCAAAACCTGACATTTGTACACAAATGCACTTCTTAGTCAACATTTTATTGACAACGTTTTGGTGATAGTTGGATGAAAATAATTATTATAACAAGGAAATAGCAAGAATGCATTGCAGGGCAAGACTTATCTCTAAATAATTGGTTCTTTTTATCTATACAGTCAAATCTCGTTACTATGCCACCTGTCGGGACCGAGCAAGAGTGGCATAGTAACGAGGGTTTGTAAAAACTGCTTTATTTTCTCAAGTTACTCATCAGTCCAAAGCTCTCAAGAATCGTCGGCTGGCGCATCTTCTTTCGGCGGATCTCGTGCATCTCGTTGTCTAGCCGATCACACGCTTGCATCACACCGGGCTTCCCGCTTCTCTGTTGCATGAACTTCCGGACGGTGCTCCAAGCGCGCTGGGCTTCCTCGAACGGAACGATTTCCTCCTCAACAGTTATCTCGTCATCTTCGCTTTCCATCGGCTCCGCACTGCACAGCATCTCCTCCGCAATCTCCTCCAGAGTGAAAGACCCGCCAATCGCGAGGCGCTCGTCGGCTTCGAGAAAGTCAGACAGCTCGATCTCCCCGTTCTCGTGCATCTTTTCCTCGGCAGGCAGAGCTTCCCAGATCTCGAGCAGCTCCGCATCCTGTACCTCAGTTTGGATCTCCTCTTCAATGAACTTGGCCTTCTCAAAACAGTTCCTGATCGTCGAGTTGCCGACCTGCTCCCAAGCACGCCGGGCGTCGTGTAGAGCGTCGAGCAACGTGAACTTGAACTCCTTTCCCTCGTCCATGGCCTCAAGCCGTCGGCATAGCAGGAGCTTCTTGCAGTGGCGCTTGAGGTTCTCTATGATTCCTTGATCCATTGGTTGCGAATGTGTTGGGTGGGAAGAAGACCAGTTGGATGTTGTTCAGCTGGAGCTCGGGAGGATGGCCAGTGAAGTTATCGAGGCAGACCAGCACTCTGCGTCCCTGCTGGCGAATCGTCCGTCCTACGCACGCAACATCTCCTCGAAAAGCTCCGCCGTCATCCACGCCTTCGAGTTCGCCTTGTACTCGACCGGGATCTCCTTGTTCTTGAAGGCACGGGGTCTCCTGCCGATCACCAGAAGAGGGAACTTCTCGCTGCCGCTCATGTTAGCTCCAACCAGAAGAGTGATCTTTTGCTTGCTTTTCTTTCCTCCTGTACACTGCTCTCCCCTGAAAGCCATGGTCTTGTTCGGAAGCAGCTGCCAGAAGAGTCCAGTCTCGTCCAGGTTGAAGACGTCGTCTGCGGAGAACTGCCTGAGTAAAGGCCGGAGAATCTGTTGTTGCCACTCAAGAAGGGATTGAGAATCCACCGCTCCACTTTCGCCCTACACTGTCTTGAACGTGATGCCGTGGCGCAGAAATACAGACTTTTTCACGACTCGTGCCTTTTAACAGTCAAACAATAGTGGCATAGTAGCGAGAGTAGGAGGTGGCATAGTAAATTTATTTGGGATTGAATTTTGTCGGGACCGAGCAAAAGTGGTGTAATAGCGAGAGTGGCATAGTAGCGAGGTGGCATAGTAACGAGATTTGACTGTATATAAATGTTCCTATAATCCACATAATTGGTTTTTATTTATTATATTTACATTTTGAATTTTGTTTGGGCATATTTTTGTTACCTTGCCATCATTACAACATTTTCAGGGTGGGGTTTCTGATTTCTCCATCATGAATTATGTCTTTGGCAGTGAATACAATCATCATGGAAAGAGCCACCTATAAGCGAGCTGCTTTCATCTGCAATATCTTCAAGCAATTAATGTAAATTGATAATTAACCAGTAATTAGTTAAATGTTACACGACAAATATGAGGTCAAAAGAACTATTATTGTTCTTGCCAACTTCTTCAGAAAGTTTCTCTTTGAGCTGCACTCAAAGATTCATCCTTTTCATCATCCTATTTACTATCATCTCCTTCTTTTTGATGTTTTTGGTGAGTTAATCAAAATGAGCTGCATTTAATTCCATGAGGACACAAAGGGAAATGCGCTTTGAACCTACTTTGGCAGTCCTTGCACTTTGGAGATAATGTATTTGCAAAAAAATAAATTTTAACTTATAGGTTAGTTCCAGATCTACATCTTGCTGTTTCTCAGTTCCTCTTCTACTTCTTAAACATTCTGCTGACCACTATGGCAGGTACCTCGGTGGCTTTGTTCTTCAGTGCCACAACACCATTGTCACCATACTTACTGCCTTGGTTTGGACCGTCTTGATGGTCTACATTGAAACAGTTCCTCTCTCTCCACAGTGGGTCAGACGGCTTAGCTTTTTCAGGTACAACATAAATGAGGTACCTCCACCAGTGATTGTTAGTGCTGCTATGGAGCATTCGATGACTTATACATTAAGCTTACTGATGATAATAGGATGGTGTAGGTGTGACCAATTTTATGGAAACTTGCAAGTATTTGATGGATGATTTTGCTTACGACCTTGGATTTCTGACTTCTTATTAATTAACTTTTATTCGTAACAGTTGAAGCAATAAATGTTTAATTGATTATTGTTTATCCTGGGTGAATATGAATGAAAACACATGTAACCGTGCATGTCCTATTATTCGATAACTACAACGATTACATAATAAACAATAAGTTAATGAATTCGCGTCACCAAGTTTTTGAAAGGCTTTTCAGAAGCAGCCGAATTTATTGTTTTGGTCTGAAAATAAGTTTGCATTAAAATGAACAAAAAACAATTGAAAACCAAAGTGAAGGTCACAAAGACAAGATCTCGCGTTTTGCGGCTTAGTGCCCTCGGGTGCCCGGGTTCAGGAGTGAATTTGACTTTAATTCTTTCCTAATTTCTTTAAATGCCTAAATTGAAATGAAAGACAGAAAGTTGCTTTTTAAACATTTGCCCTTGGAAGGTTGATTTATTGAGTACTTTACAATTTTTTAAATTAAATTTATAACTTTTGTAAATAATAAAATGCAATGGCATTATTTTGAATTAACTTATGCGGGGTTAATTTTAATTATTCTAAAATTTAATTAATATTGCATATATAATGTTGGTGATTCACGCGATATTTCCATCAATTTCCGACTATATTCCGTTTAAATTTAAAAATTATTCTTGAACAGTTTTAATTCTTACGCATTTGTTTACCTAAGGATCAATAATTTCAAGGAAAATACTGCCACCTGGTTCCATTCGCGTAATCATCCGGGATGAACCGGATTTGGATCATTTAGCTGCATGGCTCATCAATGAAGCTCTGTGGTCATCTGGCGTCGATGGAGGTTCAAGAAATACAACTTTAGAACTTTACAATCGGGAGCATGATTATCTTAGAATGAATATGTGACAATGTTTGCATCTCAATTTTAAGGTGACCTACTTTAATTGGGGACGGTCAATTGAGATCAATTTACCGACTGCAATGATTAATTAGCACATTACGAGTTATGTAATTGCGAGATTTTTCTCAATTCTAAATATTTTACTAAAATTAAATCAAAACTAAATATTTTACGTTTTATTAATTCCACAAATTAATGAGCAAATAATAGATGCAGATATCTGCTTGCCTACAAATCGATGTGAAACTTAAATAAAGATTATGGGATCTAATTATTAAAATTATCGATATGTCGTTATTCTTTAAATACATGAAAAACTTGAACTTATTTGTTAGTAAGTTTCAAAATATTTTCTATAAAGTTGAATCAGTTCAATTGTAATATCTTTTTCGCAACACAAACATTTTGTGTTTGAAGAAGAGCTACGGTTAGTTTTAACGAGACAAACTTGAACAGTGAACCAAGTTCAACCAAGTTGAATTTCTGTTGAATTTCTGTGAACCCATTTTATTCAGTTAATCAGTAAGTTAAAAATAAAAAAAAAATGCAAATTTAATTTCCATTAATGAGGCATCCATTCAATACCTGGAACAACGCGCAGGTCCATTCTTCTGCTTTATAAAGGGCCATCATAATCATCGTCACCGTCACCGTCACCGTCACCGTCGTCGTCATCATCGCCATCACGACCACCATCATTTATGATCAAATGACTTTTAAAAAGCCAGATTTAATGGCAAGTATTAATACTTATTATTATTATTTAAGTTATTTCTTTTTAGAAAACAAAGTTTTCGCTAGCAGGAAATTAATTTAGAAATCTTCAAAACCACCAGTAATCGAAATCCACTAAATTATTTGTTAAGGCCCTCATTTCAAATTACATTCAGAAACAGAAATATTTTCATGAAAAGTAGAAAGTAGTTTCATTTGAAATAATAATCAATTAATTTTTATAAAAATCAAAAATTATTTTACTCTTTTTTATCTCAATGTAAATCTCCAAAATGGAGCTGTTTGGAGATATTATTGAGGAGTGAGTGAATAAAAGTAAACTTCAAAAATGGACATTTTTCGGTGAAAGTTCGCATAACTTCGAAACGACCGGATGTTGTTGGAACTTCCTTGAGCAAGGAAATCATTACGGCTAAGAACTCCAACAAAGCTTTCACGGCGGGATATTTGCATGCTTTAAGGAGAAATTAAACTAGAAAATATCCACACAAATATCCACATAATAAAATTTCTTGAAAATTCACTCACTGGAAACCAGTAACAGGTTTTGAAATCAATTAAAAATAATCAGTTAAATGTCAAAGTTCGAATGTCTTTTCATAGGTCGTGACCCTTCGAATGAACCTAACGACCCCCGAGTTCAGTTTTTTGAATTGCCTGGAGAGAGAGTCAAACATTCATTTCACGGGTGGTTGGAGATTGAATCACAAAATAACAAATTGTTAAGTAGATATTGGCATTGGATGGAGAGATAAGAAGCATCACGGAGGAGTACGGGAGAGGGAGGGAGGGATGAAGAAGTCGAGAGCCCTCGGTCTCTAATGCATCTTTGTGTAAAAGTAAAAATGTTCGTTTACGAGATGTCTTCTCCGCATTTCGTTTGGGTTCTCCAGCTGACTGGAGTGACAGTCGTCTTGAATTCGTGAAATGAACTTCCCTTCGTCACTGGGAATGCAAGATGTTAGTTGACATCTCATCTGATGCTTTCCTCACTTTGATTTACAAACATCCAAAACAGAGGAGATGCTTTAAGACATTCGAACTTTGAACCATAGGCCATTGTTTTAACTTTTTCATGTTTTTTTAGAATGTTTTTTTAATCCCAATAATTTCCAGATGACAACATTTTAACGTTTCTCGAGGTGCGGCTGCAAGAACAAAAAATAAAAAAGTCAAAATGAAAATGAATCAATAAAATGAGAGCAGAATTCTTCAATTTCTCTCCACGTAGCACCGAGGTTTTTAGGTCAGCCTGGAAAAGTCTCCTGGAGCCGTTCTTAAAGCCCGCCGCTGATCTTTATTTTTACGTACTGCCTCATCTCCTCAACCAAAACCCGCGCATTCTCGTCACGTCTGCTGTTCTTGTAAAGGCGCTCTCAGCCAAGTCCTCACTCGTCAGTGTCTTGTTTCGATTGAATCTGAGAATTTCTCCAAGAATTTTCTGGACCCCGGGGCGGTCGGTTGCAATCAGAAAATGAGGCGAGGAGGGCCTCATAATTGCACAGTTTTTTGGGTCGGAATCGCCAGGGGCGCTACGGGCTTCAACTGGGAATGATGCGACCAAATTAGCCATCGATGTTCCCCTTAGAAAATATACTGCCAAGAAAACTTGAGCCAAACTGCGTTCGCTCTATTTTCAGAAAACCTTTTCTCAGTTTAGGATTTCTCTGCTTTAAGAAAATTAAAATAAAATTATTATTTGATAAAGATGTTTCAAATTTTAATTTCAATTTTAAATTTATTTTCACTAGTTTAATATTTATTCAAGCATTCTCCTAACCCGCGAGTTGTTTAATATTTTGCATTCATTCGTGTCACTATAATTCAGAAAAGGCAAAAATTTTATTTTCCAAGTTTTTGGACTCTTTTTATTTGACTGCTTCTTTCTGTGTTTCTTTCGAAGTGACGTCAAGAGGAAAAGCCAGATTCGAGGGTGCATTTGGTCGGTGAAAGTCTAGTAGGGTCTCCTAATGAAATATCCAGGCATGGTGCATGTCACGCCAACAATAATTCCTCAATCCCGCGACCTCATTATCTCCAAGTTCTTGCGTCTCCCCTTCCGACGTTCACTTTTGTAAGGAAACCTTGTACTTGCGTGAGATTTGCATTATTTCTTCACTCATTAAACTTGCACGACTCACTTCAAAAGAGCTTTGTGGCGAATATAAATTGCAATTCACCCCTGTTTTTCTAGAAATGCCGCAAAAATTCGTTAAAAGAGAAGAAATTCAGGAAAAGTGGAGAAACGAAAATTAGGGGATGACTAATGAAGGCGTTGGAAGGCAGCATGTCAACTCCCCCTCACGAATGTTTCTGATGAACTCACCAATTTGCACAAGTGTCAACGATTTGCTTAAAAGTGAACAGCAGACATCTCACAATGTTTGTGTATTTGAAAACAATTTTTATTTGTTTTGCTTAATTTTCTGAAATTGAAAAGTTTATTTTTTGCAAAGGTAATTTAGGGAATTGCAACGAAGATAAAAATATCTTTTAAGAGATTTTGTTGTGATATTATTTTAAAAAATTATTATCAGTTTAAAACATTTAAAATGCTAAACTTGTTTTTATTTGTCGAGAACTAACATTAACGCAATTTTGCTGAGTGGAGTAACTTTTCCGCAGCAGTTTTAAAACACAAAAATACAAATTATTCAGCATCATTTATAATTAATCCAGGACTAAATCCACTTTGAATCACGCTGAAACATTTATTTTGCTAGACATCCACGGAGGAATGGTGGGACGCGAAGAAATGTCTTGCAACGGACGCAAATCCCGACACCTCCGTGGAAAGGGAAGACAGAACAAACAGTCGATTCGAAGCTTTCCATCAATACGCTGATGTACTTCCCAGCGAAGGTCTTCCAAGGAATGACACAAAGCAATATTTTCCTTTTGCTCGGAGCCATTCCATGGATATTAGATCCATTCAAGTGGAGAAGGAATTTATCGTCTGCTGCTTTTTATTCAATGTAGCTGTGATCCGTGCCTGCCTACGATCACATTCCATCTTTGCCATCTGGAATCAATCATCCAGATGCTCTTCGTGAACAACTCATCCCGGTGGTGACTGCGCTGTGTTTAGGAGAGTGTTGTCAGTCAGATATTATTTTATAATAAGAAAATTATTACACTGTTTGTTACTTCAAAATTATGCCGCTCTAAAATGCAATGTAATTTTGTCAAATTATGCGGTCGTCACGACATGAGCTTAAATTCTAATGCATGCAAAGTCACTGGACCATCTCATTTGAATATTTTAAGATTTAAACGTGATAGCATTTCAAAATAATGTCATTTCAAAATGATGACATTTCAAATGATGTCGCAAAATGATGACTTAAAGACCGGACTTGGACGTAATGATGACAACCTTGATGATCACAACACGATGTCGACCCACGGATTGACAGAAGAAAGGGTGAGATAATATGGAGGACATAAAAAGTGTAATCTGCGTCCATTGAACTTTGATTTAGCCACCCTGAAGGTAGACCGGCAGCAAAACGTGAAACGAACGTCATAAACGAGATGAGGTTTGTCTAATGGTATCTTGAATTCCCCGATATGAATTGCTAGGATCGGTTTAGGATCAGGTTTGTTATAATTACATAACATATAATATAATAATTTTTAGTGAATTAAAATTCAATAATAACGATAATAATAATAATAAATAGTAATTATGTTGGAAATTCAAATCAACTTCATGGAAATTATTGAAAATAGTGGACTTTTGTTTGTGAAATATTCCTAAGTTTTCCAATGAAGTTGTAGGTGCAATGAAGCACCATTTAACAGCGTCGGTTGGGGGGGGGGGTAGGGGTGGTGGTGGTCAGAACTGACTCTGAGACTCGCAAACATCTTGTGGAATTAAATTTTCTCCTCACGTCAATCCGTGAAATGAGGAGGAAGAAGCAAAACTGATGCGGAATTTCACTGCTTCGTACATCTCCAGGGTGGAGTCTAATTTGGGTCGTTCGAATTTTTCTACCTCCCTGCGCTCAATTAACCCCGCCACGTCATCAAAATTTAATTCTCCGAATAAAAAAAAAGAAAAAGAAAGAATTGGATGAAATTCGAGGCAGGAAAAAGACGTCCCCACAGTTCTCGTTAGTCGATCAGCCCACCTCCCCCACAGAGTGGCCGGGATTAGAAAGTCTGTCGCTGGAACCATTCAGATCCATAAAAGTTGGTCGTAATATTTAATAACCTGTTCGACGAAGTGTGAAATTCACTCTTACAGTTTAATATAAAGGTGCTTCCATGGATGTTACGATCTATTTCATTCGGTAAACATGATGGCTTCATTTGCAACTCAAGCGTGACGGGTGAATTTCCATGGAGAAGATTCAGCATACAGGAATGCATCTGGAAATATTCATCCGGCCGCATCCATCCCTGCAATGTTCGCACGTGGAATGGCGTTTGGAAAAGCTTGAAATGTTGTCAATTAAATATTTTATGAAATTAGCCGCCATTGTTGCTAGTTTGTAATCTTGTAAATAATTTATTATTATTTAATTATTAACGTTGTACGAAAATACAAGAATGTAATTTACATTATCGTCACAATATTAATTCAATTCAATTTAATTCCTCGAATGTCAACGAAAACGAAATAATTTACGAGCTACAGTTCCTTACAACTTTTTTTAAACTCTTCTCGTCTCTGTAATGAATGAATGAATGAATGAATGAATGAACGAATGAACGAACGAACGAACGAACGAACGAATGAATGAATAAATGAATGAATAAACGAATGAATAAATGAAAAAATAAAATTTATCGCTTCATTATTTCATACCAATAAGATAACAAGAAAAACAATAATATGATTGCCAACGCAGATATTTTTGACAACTTCTTGGCAGACAGATTTGACAGCGATGACGTCTCAAAAGAGTCCTCAATTAAATGCATCAGCACTCCCAGAGAGAGTCGAGCGATTAACTTTTAATCAACAAAGGGGTTGACTCAGAAGCATAAAGTTGGATAAAGGACTGGAATCATCCTCTTCTACGACCACCTCTAACATCTCAGAAATGCTCGCGCTTCCCAGAAAAGTGCGTAAAAGTCACTCAAATCCTATCTTAACTTCCTGTGAAATCTCCATATTCGAACATGACGACCTTTCCTTTGTTGCTCATTGATTCCTGCCTGTTTATCTTCACCCGCGTGGTCTTTAACCCCGCATCGCCTCCATTCAAAACTCTTTTCCTGGTCAATCAGATCTAATCTCGCCTCACTCCGACGGCCCACCCCGCTCTTGCAGTGACGTTGGGTTATTTTTGGAGCTCTTAATTGAAATGGCCTCTCCCTTAAGAAGGCAATTTCGCGCTCATATCAACCGCAGAAATGTCCGGAAATGGAAGGTCGATAAGAATGATGCCCCACAACTCCGTCAATCGAGTTGCTATGTATTTTAGGCAGATTGAATTTTTGCTCCAACGCTGTTTATGGCGGAGTAAAGGACCCTACCCCGGCCTTTCGGGTGGGAACTTATACAGTCCGCAACTCCAAGATGCATCGGCGTCACTCGAGTGTAACGGTGAATGAGGTCGTCACGCTTGAGTTGAAATTTTCCATTTGATGACTTAAAACTTGGCACGTGAAATAAATTTACTCCGTTTACCGCCTTTATTCACCTTTTATGACAGAAATATTTCCTTCTCGAAATGGCCACCCTATCCTGATCACCCGGGCTACCCTCAGTCTCTTCCGATTGGGGATGGGGCGAGATCTACTACTCATTGCCACCCATTCTTGTGCTGGGGAGGCAATTTACCCACCCGCGGACATCACATTGCTTCGTGGATTTACGACATGGAAGACGAAAGTCCCTTGCAAAACTCCAGCTAATTATGTAAACATTGTTAGGATGGATGCTACCTTGAAATAGTTAAGCGCAGAATAATCATTGTGTTATCTTGAGATATTATTATTTTTATTTTCTATTATAAGGTTAGTAAGGTTAGTAATTTTAAAATTCTAACTATTAATAATATATTCCCGTCAGATATTAATCAATTAGTGACAATATTTATTACCATTTGAGGTTTGGATTGCAGTCTCATGTGCCGGTGTGCAGTTGTGCTCGAGAATTCCCAACTTTCCACTAAAATACGGAATTGTTCTTCTGTAACATCTTTATACAATTTTTCCATTAAAAAACAATATTCTTTTCACAATTAAATCGAAATTGCTGCAGGAAAAGTATAAATATTATTACAAATTATTATTATTGTTGTTGTTGTTGTCGTCGTCGTTGTCGTCATCATCATCATCGTCATCGTCGTCGTCGTCGTCGTCGTCGTCATCGTCATCTTCATCATCGTCATCATCATCATCATCATCATCATTAATTTTATTATTATTGTTATAAATTATGACTCCAAAGTTATTCCATTGATGGCAGCTCCCCGAAGATTGGTAATGTAATTAAGTGTCCCGATAGCGTATGTTGCAGTTGTATTATCAAAACCTCAATTTCTTTCAGAAACAAATAGAGACGTCGTAGTGGCTGAGCTCGTTATCCTGTGTTATCTCCATTGCAATCTTTACTGCAAACTTTTTGCTTCCTTTATTTTTTGCCATTTGTTCTTGTTGTTGTTGATGCATTTTTGTTGTTGTTGGTGCATTTTTGTTGTTGGTGATGCAGTTCTATTGTTGGTGTATTTTTTGTTGGAATCTGTTTTTTCAATAATAATTGACATCCTCCATCAAAATAAGGCAAGGAAATCCATTGAGGAAACAAAAAAAAGTCTGAATGAGACGATCTGCAAATCCATCGAATAATTAACCTCTTCAAGTGATCGCTTTCTTTCAAATAGATGAGTGAATGAGTGATTATTTATTGAAGTACTGAACGTTTTATCCGAATGAATAAATGAATGAATGAATGAATGAATGAATGAATGAACGAACGAACGAACGAACGAACGAATGAATGAATGTATTTAAGTAATTAATAGATTAATCGTTTTTGATTTTGATTTTTTATTTTTAAGAACATCAAACGTATGCAAGTAAAAGCTAAAATGCGAGGACAATTGAAATGTTAAAAAAATGTTCAAAGGCAAAAAACCCCAAAAGGATTCACATCCCGTTAAGAGGGCCACCTACATAGATGAACAATTGAGTAAATGTTTGTAAACAAACGAAATGAATAAATAATAAGATGAGAATAAGGAGTGAGCAGATATTCAAGTGTCAAGTAAGTACAATTTCTAAGATGCCTTGAAAGTTCATACTGATGTGGATGAGGTGACTTATTTAGGTATGGATGAATGTACACGTGGACCTGAGCATTTAATGGAAAATTGTTTCAGGGTGGTATTTGCAACTTCACTCCGAAAGCGACCGACATTACATAAGTCGTGGGAATGAATTTCTCATGAAGGGTGAAAAGGTTGTCAAATGGAGGAGGAAGCATGTTGAGTGAGGATTTGTGGAGAAGCACAGCTGCATATTATTGGTGAACGAGGATTTTGTTGATGAGCGTGGTTGAAGATGACATATTACAATTATTATTACATGTAAAGATCTCTTTTGAACGGTATGTGGAGATTTTAGACGAGAGGAGTAATTGGATGCCCAGACAATATTACAGTATGACAAATAAGGATGAATTAGGGAATAGTGCAGCGTGAGAGATGTAATTTTGTCAGTGAAGTAACTGACACGAGTTAAGATGCCATTGTTTTTCGAGGTCTTAGATTTAATGTATTAATGTGATCAGACCAAGTAAGATGTTCATCTAACAGAACATCAAGGTAATTATGTGAATTGACACGATTTATAGGATGCCATTAATTTTTAAGGTATTGTTGCAGACAATTTTCCTATTCAAAAATAGGAAACAGAAACTAGTTAGTTTTGGTCAGATTTTGGGAAAGTCTATTTGCAGAGAACCACTGAAACAGGAGATTCATTTCATTGTTGATGTCTTCGTAGAGTTTGGATAGATTATCACCAGAGATGAAGAGATTTGTGTCATCAGCAAACAAAACAAATTCAAATAAAGCGGAGATTAAACACAAATTGTTGATGTAAATGAGAAATAAGAGTGGACCTAATATAGATCTTTGTGGTGCTCCACAAGAAATGAGTGCAACTGATGAGGTGGTGCCAAGGAAATGCACTTGTTGAGTTCTGTCTTCGATGCAACCCTGACACCATTTTAGCAGGATTCCTATTATCTATTAATTAATCAATAGATTAATTAATCAATAGATTAATTATCAATAGATTAATTAGCTAGATGAATGAATTAATGGATGGATGGATGGATGAATAAATGGATGGATGGGTGGATGAATGAACAAATGGATGGATGGATGGATTAACGAATAAATGGATGGATGGATGAATAAATGGATGGATGGGTTGATGAATGAACAAATGGATGGATGAATGAATAAATGGGTGGATGGATAGATGAATGAACAAATGGATGGATGGATGGATTAATGAATAAATGGATGGGTGGGTGGGTGGATGAATGAATGAATAAATGGATGGATGGGTTGATGAATGAACAAATGGATGAATGAATGATTAAATGGGTGGATGGATGAATGAATGATTAAATGGGTGGATGGATGAATGAATGAATAAATGGATGGATGGGTGGATGAATGAGCAAATGGATGGATGGGTGGGTGGATGAATGAACATATGGATGGATGGATGAACGATCCGGTAGATGGATGGATATATTGATGGATGAATTGGCAGATTGATGTATGGATGAATTAGTAGACGGACGTATGGATGGATGAATGGAGAGAGAGATGCTGACGAAAGGAGAGGGACACGGAGAGGATTCGCATATGAAAAGAATGGTTCTTTCGAGGAGAACTTAGCAACGAGTGAAATGCTGAAAGGGATTTTTAGTCTTCGTTAATTTGCAAATAAATTTATTCTTTTGAATTTTCATCTGAAATTCTGACAACTTCTCTCAACGGTTGGACTTAATTTGATTGATTGTTTGCAAACATTATTTTTCTAAAACTGTGTCACCAAAATCATCTAATTTTGCAAAAATATTCCCATTAATAGTTAACTGAATTATTTCAGTGATACAATCACAATACCAATTATAAAATTATTTAAAAATTACTTCGAAACTAATTTCCAATTTTAAATTAGACGAACATCTCGGTCGTTGTAAGTAGTAATCAAGGTTGCAAATTCTTGCTTCAACAAATTGCATCCGTCTTCCCGAAATACCTCAAATCAATTTTCCCTTGCAATGAATTTTTCTCAATGATTCAACGGTCGTGAGGGAATTTCAGGGTAGGCCAGGAGTAATTTGAAAGAGCTTTGGAGTCTCTTACTTGAGGAGGCTGATGATGATTAAAGCCCTTTGTATCCGAACCACCGTCGGGGTATAAACTTCATTAAGAAGTCCCCCCTGCTTAGAGAAGCTTAAAGGGATGCGTTAGGTCCAATCATCACCTCAATAACACACAATGTCCTGGTTAGAAGACCACCTACTCGGGGAGGGAGAATCATGACTCATGTGCACCTGACACGTTGAGGGGAAGACAAGATTTTCAGTGGATTTATTGTGGTTCGATTTCCCATAGTTTGAGTGTCCGGGAAGGATATTTATTGTCTCGATTCCCCGGCTGCTTTATGATCATTCCACGGAGGATTCCATGTACTCCTCCACTTCCTCCGGTCTTAATTTTTCCACCGTTCGACTTCAGTCACTTCGCGCTCCAGCAGTTCGCATCGGGAACTGGTTAAGAGAGCGTCCGCACTGTTGTACATGTCCCCTCGTAAATTCACTTTGTTTTTTTCCATTTTAAACTCTTTCTCACTTTATAGTCTCTACTTTCTGAGAATAGTTTGAAATGAAACTAAATTTTAAATTCTCCTTGGATCTCGTTTTAACTAGGCGACGGGTTCTCTGATGATATCGAGTTTTGGAAGTGGATTTGCAGGAATTACTTCCCTTTGTTCACAGCGAGAGCTTAAAGGTTTTGAGGAGATATTTATTATTATTGTTATTATTATTTTTATTAATGCTATTGTCATAATAATAATAATTATAATTGTAATAGCAATAATAATAATAATAAAAACAATAATAATAATAATTACAATTATTTTTATTTTAAAAGTTTAAAAAAATAATTTTGTTTTGACGATCCACTTAAATTGAAATCAAAAATGATGATCCAAAATTCTTGTCATCTATTTGCTTGATATAAAAATATCAAACATTACTGTAAACATTATTAAAAAATATTTGACAAATATTAAAGAATTATTAAAATATTGGTGGAAATTGTCTCTCAATATTTTGCAACCTGAGAATTGAAAAACGTGAGACTTACTCTTGCCTGAGACTGAAAGATTGCAGTCCTCCAACTTGAGGGTCGTAGTTAAGCTAACACAAATGAAAACAAACACAAGGTGACATAAATTTGCATAAGCAGAACGCATGGGCGGAGAATGGAGTTGATCCTCCAATAAGAGGGATGATTCGAGTGGCACTAATTAATTAAGAAGCTGAACGAACCCCAATTAGTTTTTACATTGAGGACGAAATATAACAATGGATGATCATTCCATGCCGCTTAATTAAGCACATCATTCCACGGCCTCATTATGGCAATCCAGCAGGACGTGAGCTCATTTCTTCCCTCACCTGGAATTCTGATGATTATCAATTAATTCGGTAGTTAATTTAACGTAATGCAAAGTAATTAATTAAATAATTGCATCAATTAACTACATTAATTTCATTAACTAATTAATACTTTTAAATGATGATAATCATCATTAACGATGTTCACCTTTAAATTGTTGTTATTTTTACCGCTGTTAAATATATAGATTTTTTTTTACAGAAGAAAATTCCTTTTTTTCCTCATAATTATGAACTCGAAATTGTTAAGATTGGATTTGAAATATCCACAAAATTCAAATCGTTGGATTTTCAATTGAACTGCAACATCTATGAACTGTTATGAACATGCGACACTTCATTGAGAACGAATTAAGAACTGAAGATATTTACTGTCAACCTGATGTTCTAAGCAAACAATCGTTGAATCTCAGTTGTTTCGCGCAATAAACTTAGAAACAACTTGTTAAATCCCTAATGTAAGTTTATTTGTTTCAATATTTTTTAGCCCGAATAAAATATTTAATAATAATGATGATAATAATCACAATATTAATAGCTAATAAGAACATAATTTAATGTAAACACGAACTAGAAATGAATCCACAATAGCTGAAGCATGATTGCATGCGAGCAAATCCCAAAGTGGGTTTTATTCTCATCAGAGAACTTTGAAGAGAAGCATTTATGATTCTTCGATGATCAGAATCATAAAATATATTCCCAATAAATAACTTTACTTTCTAAAGCGGGTGTGAATTCATCTTTAAATATGTTCTGATTTTCATTCTAAATAACGAAATGCCTCGGAATTATTTTAATAAATAGTTTCTTTTTAAGTTAATGACAAGTGACTTATTTTTTTTTTAAATTCATTAATTGAATCAAAATAAAAAGTGACCTGGAAAGAAGCATTCAATTATTAATTATAAATATAAAAAAATTAAATAAATTATAAAACATCCCTTTAAGTTATGAAGCATAATTCATCAATCTCTTGAAATATTTGCACCGAAAATAATTAATTACAATAATTAATAAGTAATTATAACAATTAATCAGTAATCAAAATAAATAAAAATTAATTGTGTAATTAAAAACTAATTATAACAAGTAATAATTAATTAATTGAACTAATTAATAATTAATTATAATAACTAGTAATTATTACTTATTAGCTATTAATATTGTGATTATTTTCATTATTATTATTATTATTATCATAAGCAATTACAATAATAAATAATTATTTAGAAATAAATAATGATTTAGTTATTTAAATGTGATTATGAGTTCTAGCTTTGGTAAGGTTATTTCTTAATCCTTAATCTTAGGGGTCAATGGAAGTGCAATCACACAGTGTAGGAATTTTGTGTTTTTAACGAACTTTGAACTATGAACTTTTGAACTTTGAACTTTTGAGCTTCGATACAAAAATGTAACCATTGAAATAAGGTTTAAGAAAATGTTTATATCTCATGTTATTCTAGAAAAATAATTTTGAGATATTCTTCTGAAGATGCTAGTGATAAACTAAAAGACTTTATATTTTGGTAATTCCTAAGTTCCTTCTTATAAAATGCTTTACAAACACGATGTTGAAAGCTTCAGCAGGGTGAATTTGTTTTTATATCGAATGAAATGTCAGCGAAAATTGAGCTTATCAACGGTCCAGATCAACAGAACTATTGGATGATTGATGCACATCACGAGAAATATCTTTTGGATTAATTTCATTTTATTTCATATCTCATATTATCTGTTAAAATTTTCTTTGAAATGAAAATTATTTCAGAAATTCTGTTCATGTTTTAATCTTTATTTCCAAGAAAGGAATTGATAAAAATCCGTCATTCCATTCAATAAAAACGTTGAATTGTTATTACGAGTACCAAGTACTCCACTTTTTTTTTCTTTTCGCGAGACTAAAATTATTTGGAATCAGTCTATTGATTAAAAGTAGTGATGGGTTTTAATGTATTTTTTGTCTACTGTCATTTGATTATTTATCTAGAAATTGTTAGTTTCTCAATAAAAATGCAGTTACTATTAAAAATGGCAATCAAGAGAAATTGAATGATGCCTTGCAACTAAGGATCGTCCGGCAGTTGACTGGTGTTCAGAATAAATTACCAAGTTTTTCTTGAAAAATCCTCAAATTACCGAAACTTTTCCCCGAGTTTTAACTGGATTGATGGCTGCTTGGACGGCCTGGAAAGTAAATTGGAAAAACTCGACCCTCCAGCGCAGTATCGCATCAATAGCAGTGGAAAAATTTTCGGAAATCTAAAACTCGTTTCATTCAGGATTTATTTTGAATTTTAGTTGAAGAGAGAAAGTCATATTTATTGATTTTGGCAGTTAATTTGTTTCAATTAATTTTTATTTATAATATATATAAATACAACTCTCTGGTGAATTTGGGAATAATTTATTCTGTAATGAAAACATTCGAAATAATTAAAAGATGAATTAGGCCTTCACGAACTTTCGAGGGGCGTCAGCGAAGCCAAAATTCCAAAATATCCAAAATATTCCAAAAAGTCCAAAATTCCAAAATAGCCAAAATATTCCAAAAAGTCCCTACACCAATACCTTAATAACATTATCTATTACTTATACCTAATATATTACTTCATAATTACTTATACCTAATATATTACTTCATAATTACTTATACCTAATATATTACTTCATAATTACTTATACCTAATATATTACTTCATAATTACTTATACCTAATACATTACTTCGTTCTAATAGCTGTAGCCTCACAGAAGACCAAAATAATTAAAATGTGGTAAGACCGGGTTATGAAAGAATGCTCTGATATTTGATTTCCTCTCTTCAAATTATTTGAAGTATAACTTTCATTATATTTAATCATTTATATAATTTTTAATTTTCATTATAAACTTTTTATTTATATTTGGACGTCATAGTAATAATTTCGGCCGTTAAGGAATTATTTATCGCTATTTTTGCGGCCATCAATTGCAGCAACGACCTGGAAATTTGTTTTTTATTTTCGAAAAATTGACGAGGAAGCATCAAAACTTGACCACGTTTTGCTTGGATAGAGAAGACAGCAATGGCAGCCTGATGAAAGGCAGAATATCCGCAAGAATGATTAATGCTCACGCATTTGACACGGGTGTCGTTGGCAATCCATCAATTCTTCAACCTCCACTCGGTCCCTGCTCAACCTTCTCATCCATCCCTCCGTCCATTCATCATCGCCTGTTTCCATCCTAGGGGAATTTATTGGGGTACAACAGGTGGAGTGGTGGAAGTCGATTGTTGAGTTTCAAAGTGCTTTCCAAAATCTCTTTCCATCGATTGCTTGCACAACGCAAAACACGGATTTGAGGTCCCAAAGAAGAAACAATCAGACAACTTTCACAAAATAAGGCCATAATGGTTTGTGAGTCTAATTAGTTCAATGCGAACGGATGTGTCAAGACATTGAAATCATTAAATAAAGCAGAACAAATCGAAATGCCCTGAAACGGGAGTTTGGCGAAGGTTGGATTTGAGATCCACATCTGATGCTCGCGGAGTGGAAGTCGTAATAAATCCCGGAAGGACTGGAAACAAAAAAGGGAGAATTATTTTTGTCGGTCACGCTGTTGGTCGGAGCTTTATCTGTGAGCGAATCAAGGACAGTTGCTGATTTAGACGGAAATAAAATTCGGTTATTGTGGGGCATAAAGCGAGGAGGCGCAGACAACAGGTCATCCTTTCATCAATTAATCTTTTGTCGTCCACCACATTTCTTTGGACAAATTTTGTGACGAATCAAGTACTTTTGATGAAAGCCGAAAATTTCTGAAATGTTTTTTTTTATAAAGTTAAAGTTGTTGGAGTAAAATTGCAGAGAATAAGTGACGACTTCGAGAAAAACCTGCATTCGCTTTGAAATCCGACCTTGAATCTAAAACCATGTAAACGTGTGAAATTATTTGAGATATGACGGCAAGAATTATACCGTTGGATCGGCAAAAGATGTTTATAATCGATATTTGTTATCGATGCGTCCATATTCCAGCGAGCAAACATGTCACTTGGAAACACGGAGATGATGAATCGCTCGTTGAAAGCTTTGAAAACTTAGGCGTCATCATTTTCTGAAAGGAAAAGAATTTTATTTCTAAAGAATATTTTTCAAAATCAAATAGAAATTCAAATCATTATCTTGCTTTTTGTGTTTTATTTGCGCCATTTTGTTTTTGTATTTGTTATTTGTTATCTTTTTATGGCGATGCAGTGGCAGTTTGCTAAGCAATGCGTGACATCCATCCTTATTTACGATGGATCGCTGCCCAACTCTTCAAATTATTTTGCTTTTCCCTGCAATTTCATGATTATTATGCAGCTGTAATAAATACGTTTTTAAATGCAGAATTAATTTGTTGAATATTTGTGGATATTTTTATGAAGTTTTTTCAATAACAATTTCATCGCTGATGAGGAAAGATGAAAGGAAGCTCAAAGAAGGTAAAATCACAAGTGGATGTGTTAGATCACACCTACCAGCGGCTGAATTTGTATTTGGATGTAATTAGTTCTTTAAAAAATATCTCTAATTAATAATTATTTAATTTTTGATGTTCGAAAGATTTCTTTTTTTGACGAAATAAAATGAACATTGCAAATGTTATCATCGCAATTTAGCAAGATGCTGGTGTTGATGATGACGATGACGATAATGACGACGATGATGATGATGACTGTGACGTTGACCTACGATGAATAGAAATGTTCATAATTCAATGAAAAGGCATTTGATTTATTTTTCGAACCCCACGAAAAGAAATTCGTTGGAAAGAAATTTACATGTTTAGCAAGCCTTGGAGGCAGTCATAATGGTGTTGACATCACAAATTCTCTGAAATGAGCCATAAAAAGCTGCCTCTAAGTCTGCTTTGAAATGAGGTTACAGAATCAATTTGTAATTTCATCCTTCGGTGCGATGATAATTTACTTAACATTATCGGTGGGTTTATGCAATATTTAGCATTTTAAATTTTTATTTTTAAACAAGTAAAGTCTTCAAAATTAAGTAATAATGTTGCAATAAATATTTTTCTCAAACTTTATTCTGTATAAATCATATAGTTTATTAAAAAGGTCACAATTGAGTTTGCAAAAGTACATGACGTTAAAAAAGTTGATCGTTATTACTTCCATTATTGTCATAAATATTTCCTTTCCAGTCTGACCGTTCCAGGCATTGTAAATGGCGCTAATCAAGGCAGTGGAAAATTGAAATCTTCAGAGAACAGCATGTAAAAGACTACGACAATCCATCAACTTAATGACCTGCTACATTGAAAGCTTAAATTTGTTTTCGATTTCTGAATGAGCCTTACTTTCTCGCCAATCGAAGCCAGGGATGTGCTGTTTTGGGCAAAAATAATTTTAAAATTATGTTGTAAACACTCAGATATAATTAGATAGTTTCCTCAAAGCTTTGCGAGATTTTGGCTCAATTTTTTTTTAAAATTTTTGGTTTAAATCTTAGGTTGATTCAGTAATTATAAAAAATGATTATAAAGAATTGCATGAATAAAATATTAAAATTATTACGGGTTTATAAGGCATCATAATTTATTAAGCATCATAATTCATAAAGCATCATAATTTATTAAGCATAATTTATTAATTTATTATTAATTTTATTTCCAGTGGAAATAAAAAATTATCCTTTCTCTTAAAAGAACTTAAAATCTGCTGACGTTTTAAAAATTCGGCTTTGAGAATTTCTACGATTTCAGAGATTAAAATAAAATCGAGAAAAAATTATTTGAAAACATGTGGATTCTAACAATTTTCGAAACTCCTTTGATTATAGATTAGCAACTAATGCATTTACGTCTTTTGAAGATTGATTCAAACATTCATAATGAGAACCCGACACGAATGAAAGGAAGGGGTTAATATTTAATAATTCTTTGCATTTAGCCGATCTTCTGAGTGCCTCGTGTCAGGAGAGGATGTGAAGGCATTTTTTGTTGGTGTTTATTAATGTCCCTTACGTTAGATGGTTAGGACGGTGCTCCCGCAACGGGGTTCCAATCTCATGCGGGGGGGCATTTTTGAACCTCGCTTCCATTTATATAGCCCCAGCCCGAGGACGCTTATTGGCAGCGCAGGCTCGGCTGCGAACACGACACATTACGACTGTTGCCATTGAGAACCAGATTTATCCAGGTGGGGCCCGATGTAGTATGGTGGTGGAGGCCCACAAGCCTCTGCGCCAGTCCGGTCGCCCACCCCTGACAGGCGAAAAAATAGGTTTTCATTGGTTGGTGGAGGCCCATATGCGGTGGCACATCCCGACCATGCCTAAACCCGGCCCTGATGCCATTACCGCCGCATGCAGAAACATAACCCGTTGAACTGACACCTTATGTATATAAATTATGTTTAATTGTATTACTTAACAGTTAATGATTTTGTCATATTTTTGTATAATTTAATAATACATAAATATTATATTATTCCGAAAGTTTGATAAATGAGTATAATAAATAATGATGAGGTTATTATTATTTATAACGAGACTCGGAACAATTTAAAAGTTACGTACAGTAAAATTATCCTACAGAGAAAGAAATACGCAGTCGACTGTTTTTAATTTCCCACAAAAAATCATTTGAAGACATTTCGACTTTTCCACACTTGAGTTGAAATTAAGACTAAAAGTTTTAAATTAAAAGTTTTATTCTCCCGAAGAAGAAATGCATCCCATCCGTCATGAGCGCTGTTTTTCAACCTTCATCACCTCATTCTTCAGCCCAACATCTCTGAGACACGTTGTCATCCGGTCAAAGGATGGCGCTATAAAAATTCAATTGATTCTCTCGAAACTCATTTCGGTGCTTTCGGGGGATATTCAAGAATTATTCGTGGACTTGTATCGTGTTTTCCTTATTTGCAACATTGTTTTTAACTTAAAGTCATATTTAAACATAATTTTTGTTGTATATTTTTTTAAAATAAGTTTTTGAAGATTGAAAAAAGAAGGAAGATATTAAGCAGAAATCAACAATTTTTATAAAAGTTCGAATTTTAAAGTAATAATTTTATGTTCGCGCTTTACATCAGCAAACAAAAATGCAGGTTGACCGAGTGGGTTGCATTCCTGCGTAGTTACGGCAGTAATGGCAACAGTCGTAATGTGTCGTGTTCGAAACCCAGCCTGCACCGCCGCAAGTGCCCTTGGGAAGGAGCGCCATCTACATGGTTAACAAGAAGCGCCTCTGACGCTATGCATGTGGCGCTATATAATTGATGTAAATTTGCATTGACATTTAAAATTCTCAAGTAATTAGATGATAAATTCCGTTAGAGCCTGTAATCATTGGAAATTTAATGGCTACTAATTGTAACTATTTGAGGAACCGAACATTTATCGCATAGTTGAACATTTTCCCGGGGTGGTTTCAAAAGAAGATGTACGTCCGATGACTGTTATTCAGATTTGCATCTCGAAATGCGATTAGGAAATCGTTTTGTGTCGAAAAAATCCTGCGGCAATTTCACGAATCCGAGTAGACATCTTGAGGAAAAATGCCAGCCATTTGACATGATTTTCAGTTTGCTATTGTTGTTGTTGTTGTTGTTGTTGTTGTTGATGATGATGTTGTTGATGTTGTTGTTGATGTTGCATGTAAAACAATCTTTATGATTTGTTTTTTCTGCCTCTTCTACTCGAACAATCTCGTCCAATGCGCTCTGATAAATCAGGGAGCAAACACGGACACAATTATGGCAGGAGATTCAGACGGCAATGCAGCTTGAAAATAGCTTGTTTACCGTGCAGGCACGAGATGGTAATTAAGGTGGCGCTATAAAAATTCATGGACGGAAGAACTGGTGAGAGTTTGCGAGGCAATTGAAAGGCTCTGAAATTAAATCAATCTTAGCAGATGTCAATAGGAGCTCATTGAGATATTTTATCCCCCGCTTTCTTCTTACATTCTTCCCTCCTTTCTTTCCTTTTTGTCGTGGATTTGATCAGGATTGTGAGGGAATATTTCAACTCCAAGGACCGAACATCACTCCAAATAAAGCATTGAATGACGTCATCAGGGCATTAAGCTCCTTACGATTCTTGGAAAACTCTCCGACGTGTCAGAATTCCAAAATTTCTTTACGAGGCTCGTTTCCCCTGATTAAGAATCAAGCAGCTTCGTTTTTTGGACCTTTTATTGCTAAATTCTAAATTCTGTTTTATTGATTTAAAAATGGATTATTTCGTGTCGTATTTTGTTTTTCATTTATTAATTGTTATTTCATTACAATTAAGATCACTTAAAAGGTGTGTGAAACCAAAGGAAATACCTCATCAGTGCTTTCTGACCTCCTCAAGTTCGTCGTCGTTTGTCAACGAGCCTGAAATTTATGGCTCCGTCGGCAAACACCAGCTTTGCATCAGAATTTCAATAATTCCAGGATTGGATTTAAAATAATTTCAAAGGAATGATTCGAATTGAAAAGAATAAGAAGAAATGCAATTCCAGACGGAGACGTCGAATGTCGTCCGAGTAGGATTTCTTGATTTATTCATTCTTCCACAACCCGGAGAGACTTTCCACTCATCAGAAAGCACCCCGCTGAGAAGGAATTCAATGAAGAGGATGAGAACGTCTGATTAAAACTCGGAGCCAATCAGGACATTTTTGAAAAAAAATCAGAAATTCTTGGGCAGTGGCACACCTTGTAAGGAAGCTCCCTAATTATTTCCTGAGAGAGACTTATCTCCTCAAACAACTCTCGTGTGCCTGTAAATCTCTGAAAAATCTCCGAGGGCAAAATAAACGCAATTTGCACATTCTCAATCCGAGCGATTTAGACGTCACAGAAATCTCTTCAATCCATCAAAATGAACCGTTGTAACTTATAAACATGAGCATGGTGAATTGTTGTTCTTCTTCTTGTTGTTGTGGTCATTCTTTCTGACGGATAATTAGTAGGGCTGCAGATCGATTAATTTTTTTTAATCGCGATTAGTCGCGAGATTAATATTTTAATCGTAGTTAACGCATTTTTAATCGCACCATCCCATTTTCCAATAAATTTCCCAATACCCTTCATTTTTACAACAAAATCAGCATCCTGCAAATCTGCAGCCCTAATAATTAGTCAATCAGTTAATGAAATGTAATCACTTATTTATTAATTATGAAGTAATGTTAATCATTTTCATTCGATCAGTGATCAAAATTGGCTACTAAATACACACAAAAGTGCAATTAAATGTATTTATTCGACTTCGGTTAAAATAATCGACTGCTACTTTTCTACTTAAAATTGAGCAAAACAAACGAGGCACGAATTTAAAAATAAACCAAATAAATATTTAAGTTTTCGTGGAGTAATTCAAAAATCATTTATTCACCAAGGCCAATTCAACACTCAACAAAAAAAATGTTTTCGAAGTAAATTGCTTCATGCTTAAAAAGCTGCTCACTTCAGATAAACATTTCTCTATTTACATTTACAATTTACATTTCTTTGCGAGGCGACAAATTTAATTATGTAAAATGAAAATTTAATTACTGAAAACAGCTTTGTAAATGTTACCACTAACTGATTTAAAATAATCATATAACTCTGTTTGATAAATAAGATAAATGAGCTTAGGAAGCACACAATTAATCAAAATATTTTAAAATCCATTTTAATGATCCTCACGTTCAGCAAACATTGAAATATTCAACGCAGCTGACGTTCATTTCAACCTGTTTGCGGGGGTCACTTTTGGTCAGACCGACCCGTCGAATTAGGACAACCGTAGCCTATCTTAAGTCCGTGGGGGATTCCTCAGACCGGTGGATGGAAAACAAACAATGCGCGGATAGACTGGATGGTTGAAAAAATTGAATTTATTTGGTTTTGCCGCCAAAGACACAATTCAATTCATAAATTTATTACTCTTCTGACCCCTGAAAACAGTGACCGCTGGCTTGTTTGTCCACGTACGCATTTGTCTGTGCGCGCGTTTGTGCACTGGTATGTGTGATTGAATTTGCGACGTACCTTTGTGTATTTTATTCCAGTAATATTTCATTAACCGACGTTAATTGACTCTGATGTGTTCAAATAAGTTGTACGCACAAGTGTGAATCTATTTCGTCATCACACCAAACATTGCATCTGCAACGTTAAATCAGATTGTAAACCAAAGCACATACAACAACAACAAACAAACATTTACAGAGACACGTTGTTGTAAATTAATCAAACAACACGAGACACGACAACAATCGCAGGAACGAGCCGTGCGTTTTCAATGTCAATCCGAGGTCAAGACATGGAGGACGTGAATGGCGCAGCGGGAGAATGTCACGGATGACTTATATTGGAGATTCGTGCCAAATTTTAAGATCGGAAAGACGAATCCATGGCGGAAGATTCCTAAGTCCAGTCGTTCGTCTTCTGAGATGGTTTAGCGGGGCCCTATCACGGATGTCTGGATGAGATTAATGATCGCTGATAAATAAATCATAAATACATTATCTATAAACTACATAATACATAACTACATAACATCTTGCACGAGTAATACAATGATCGTGTGAATATTATTATTGTTATTACTTCACTGCATGATTCGCGCAATTCCGTTGACATTGAAGCCACTGCATTCTTTTGTGGCATTTCAACGGTTTAAATGAAGACAACGAACAGCGCCAAGTTGCTGAAGGGGTTGCCTCTTGTTTCCAAGGCAACCAGGGGCACCCGGAAGTCTCCGGATTTCTTCGGTTCACCTGTTCACCTGTTAGCAGACGAATTTGATTGATTTCATGGATTTCATTGTAGACGCGTCAAGAAATCGGTGCCACAAGATGTATTGGCAGTCACGTGTGTCGTCTGCAATGGAAATGATTACAATATTGTTACAATATTTCCATAATTCATAACGAGTTAATATTTTCAACTTGTCAGATTAATTACAAACCAATTAATGGGCTAATAAAATGTTACGCAATAACCAAGTTTGTTACTGTTTGTTTGCTTACTTGGAATGAAAATGACAAATTATTTATGATTACCATAAATATATTTTATCATCTTTTCGAATAATTTTAGGCAGTTATCTTCAAATAACTTTATTAAAAATTATTGAATTATTATTGATAATATTTAACTTGTAATTCACTTTCTGCATTTAATAAAAATCACAACCAATAAAATTGAAATAAAAATTCATGATTTATAAATCCGTCCGTCCGACTATGAAACTATGCCGCCATTAAACTCGAAGAGGCAGACGTTTGTGACTGTCGAGGGTAACCGCATGGGCTAGGGAGCGCTGCATAAATGAAGTGATTCATGTTCTTTCCACCTCCGCGGTAATTCATTTCCATCTCATCCGCTCGAAACTCGGTGCGTGCCACGGTGGGTGGTGGAACTAATGCCCCCCCCCCATTTCGTTGGGTGATTGCAGTGATCCATGATTGTAAACATGTTTCAGCCAATTAAAAATTTGCAGTTGAAAGGAATGGCTTAAGTTATTAAAATTGATCAACAAACAAGCAATAATTGACAAAAAATCTTACCTCATTACTGTCACAATAGGAATGTTAGATTACTCCATAAATTTGCCAAAAGATTCGTTCCATTCCTTCCATGGTCTTCTCGGGAAGTCGACGCGGCCAGCACAAGATGCCTTGCGTCGCCTATAAAAGCCCGTCATGGGATTATTTTTCCTGCATTCTCAATTCTGCAAGTGTTGAGTCTCTCAAATTGAGACTTTTTGAGTTTTAGAAGCTTCTGAATCCTTTGAGTTTCGATGAAGACGTTAAAGTAACAAATGACCCTGAACTTGAGTTTCCTTTGAAATCTTTCCTCGATGATCCATCATTTCCAAGACAAGGATCGGACTTCTTCGTGTCTCCAAGTGTTTTCCAGTTGTTAATAAGCTCCATTACCGACGGATTTGTGATGGAACGCGACAGAATCGTTCGTGCTGTTGACGTCGTCGTCGCCGTCGTCGTCGATGGCCGAGGTTGATTGTTGTTGCTGTGCGACAACAATTGATGAGAAATGTGTCTCGATGAAATATTTCCAGAACATTCGTTTCGTATTCGAGATTATTCCGTAATCTCCTCACACCGATGCCTGAAACCGGGGATCGACTTATTTTTCATCTCCTCTTTGTCACAATTTACTCAGATTTTCGGGCAAAATTTTGACTGAGCGCCACCGGGCCAAGAACGCTTCATCAACGCCACCGACGACATCTCGACAACGACCTCAACCACGCAGCAACTACAACGACGATGACGGTCACTTACAACCTTCTAATGTTAGCTCTTGCGACCAGCAACTCCATGCAAATGTCTTCTCACTTTGACCAAGGTGGGTAATTGAGCCGAGGTAGAAATGTTCATAATCTGATTTTAGCAAGAACCTTTATTTTTAAATTATTAATGCATATAATATTTTCGGTTGCAAAAAAACAAAAGAAACTAATTTGAAACAAAAATTCATGTCGACTCATTTTCGTTTTAAATTTTCAACATTTCCCATGTCAATGGAAGGCGTTTTCGAAATAATTGCCTTCACAGAGTGCTTGGAAGAGCTTATTTGGATGTCATGTCATCTCATCCCATTGCCAATGAGATATCGTGTCCTCAAATGACCATTTCCTCGTTTTTCCAAGAAATTTACAGTTGATTTTATTCGCCTCGTAATTACTCTCCTTTCTCACTCATGTCTTTTTTACGCGCTAGATAAATCGAAGCCACGTCTCGACAGGTTTTTTAAAACATCGGAGTCTATGTGGGGGGAGGCACATTTGTGGAGATCAAGAAAGGAGAGATGCATATGAAAGCTGCTCGGCAATCAGGCCCTTTGCTCTTGAGTGTTTGTATAATTTCACGATAACTTTCTTCCTCGGCCATTTCCAGGACCACTTTGGAAAGCACCGATTATGCAGGCCCACGTCATGAAATTTTGCCTTATCTGAGAAACGAAATTGTCCTTCCCTTGAGGATATTACCACTTCTCAGAGCTTCAACTTTGAAGATCAAACACCATTACTCTTAATGCGAAGCAGTAAAGACGAGTGTTTAAAGATAAGTGGGAAATTTTTGAATGTAAATTCTCCGATGTGAGAGGTGAATGCCACGCTTGGCAGGAGTAACGCACGTTCATAAAACGCAACTTTATGATGTCGAAGATTAGATTTTGAAGTCGCTCTCGTGCGGGGTTCTACCGCTTTTTCGACGCTATCTTCGTAAATTCCCTGCCAGCGATTCTACGGAGGAATTTGGGGGAACCTTGTCCTGTTGTGCAGCAGTCCGGAACGACATCAATAATCCATAATCATTTCATTTCGCGGACAAAATTGCGCGAGTATATTTCACGGCCGTCACACAAACATCTGTTTCTTTACGACATTGAAGGATGAAATTGCAGCCAATGAGGAAAACCGAGTTGAGGATGATGAAGTCCGTTGTGCTCATGTGCGCTGTGCCGAGCTGTTCAAACTAGAACATGGATAATAATGAGAAAACATTAATAGTAATAATAATAATAATATTATTATTATAAAGATAGATAGACACAAAAAAATACATTTTTACGACTGAAATTGTGTGAAGAAATAAATCAGCAAACAGGAATGAATCCAGATGCAAGGCTGGCAACCAATGTTGTTCCAGAAATGGTGAGACCACGTCAGATGAGCGGAAACAAACGAGGGCATTATTTTGAATCGATCATTCAACGTTCAGAAACCTTCAACTCTCCTCTGACCACGATTGCCATCTCGACATTTTCGAGCTTGAAATTCAACCTGGCTTAATTTTAAATAATTATCAACACATAATTTTAAATAGTAGTTAACTTGGAATAAAAAGTTATTATAAAATATAAAACTGCATTTTCTGTTGTAACTCGCAATTAGTCGATTACACGAAGATACTAACGGACAGCTACATACAATGGTTCTCTAAGAAATAATTTGGACTTTAACATTTCATATATATTCCATGTATTACGTGATGTATTTTTACATATATACATATGTACGTATATGTATTAGTAGCTGAAACTCTTTCCGAGCTCCGACAGGAAACCTCAGAGAGCAAACCCCTTCTTTGAGAGTTTCGGCCCTTGGATCCTCTGACACTCTCGGGGGTCAGCCCTCACCCGTTGATCAGACGGGTGTCCCTACCGGTATTGTATCGGTACCAAGCAACATCGACGAGTCGACGAACGAAGTCCTAGAAGCATTATATATGTATGTATATATTACATCATTCCATGTATATATATATATATATATATATTACATCATTCCATGTAGCTTGCAATGTAATTTTACATATATATTACATTACCCACAACATTTCCTAATTTAAATAATAAATTATTTTAAATATTGTAAACATTTTCGTGGAGCCGACCGAATGACGTAATGACGTGCAGACAATTTGTCTCGAAGTAAATTGTTTTATTTGGAAGAAATTATAAATTATAATATTTTATATTTCAAAAATAATTGATCAAAAGGTTTTCAAAATTAAAAAACTTTATTCGCTATTCTTCTTATTGTTGTTGTTGTTGTTGCTGTTCTTCTTTGTTTCTTCTTCTTTTCCTAACTGACATTTAAAAATACTAAAAGGATTGGATGTTAATACCTTTTACATTATGATGTTGACAAACAAATCATCTCGGATAAATAACACTACCACTATTACCAACAATAACAGCAATAATGTTGATGAGGATGAGGACCACGATGATTATGATAACAACAACAACGATAACTGATATTTTCTTAAAATTCAGAATTTTGATAAAAACTCACAAAAGCCTCCCTAACATCGGAGATGTTGAAGTTCAGTGAGAGGTTCATCCCTCCAATGAAAACTATTCATTCTCATCGGCACTGGAGGTCATTGAGTGACGTCACAGAACCTGACATTATTTCAGTGCGTGACCCAGTTGCATAATTAGGCAGCTGCTATTTTTATTTCTTTGCCACGGACTTGCCAGTGTTGTGTCGAATGTCCATGAGGTATTTTCTAAAACATTGCAAAGAAATATTAATAACATGAAAATAATGCATTCATAAAAGAAAGTGGGATTTGATTTTTTGAAATTTATTCTCAGGTAATTATGGGAAGTTTAATAATTAATTAGATAATAATACTCATGCCTCGTAAGTTCGCCTGCGCACACTATTTAAGTCACAAATTGCCAATTTATAATAATAATAATAATAATAATAATAATAATAATAAACAACGAATTGAATAACAAGGTAGCAAACATTAATAACTGCAATGATGACCACAAACACATTAATAACAGCATTCAATAACAATAACAGCAATAGAGAAACCACATCAAGCGAATGTCACGAAAATAGCAGGGGCATCGATTGCAATATTTCTTCTTCATGGACTTTTTGAAGATCACGTGACGTGGAGCATGACGTGATGGCAGATTGAAATTAAAAAATATTCACCGAAAGAAACTCCACGTCGAATAATTATGTCATATTAAATTTTGAAGTGGACGTCCATTCTGGGCGTGAATTATTACCTCAGTTGTTTGTGGTTTGTTATTAATATTATTTATTATTATTATTATTATTATTATTATTATTATTATTATTATTATTATTAAGAACTGTTTATTAAATACAGGAAAATGGCAATAGAATAAATATATAA